>CM070043.1:3600889-3615141 GCA_036250615.1 Ptychadena robeensis
GGAGTAACCTATGAGGGCCGAAAGTTGCTGATTTTCGCCGATTACTCGGCTGAGGTCTCGCCGTACCGAAGAGGATTTAATAAAGCGTGCTCCTGGCTGGTGACCAACAAACTTCGGTTCACCTTGGCGTATCCAGCAATTCTGCGTTTCCAGGCGCCGGACGGCGCTTCACATACCTTTCAAGACCCGGAGAAGGCTATGGCGTTCCTTGACTCCCTGGATGTTCCGGGTATTGCTGGGGATCCTGACTGAACTGTGGACTGTGTGTCGGCTAGATGGGTAATATCCTACCTGTTATTGTGCTATGATATTGCTGATGACCTATGACTTTTCCTGTTTTGCCCCAACTGGGAGCTTGTCTCCCCTTTCGCTATTCCCCCATGTGCCTCCCTTCTCGTGGCGGGGTACCACATAGACTACGACGGTTCTGCTGTGGCCCTTTGGAGCGGCTTTCCCGACACCCTTTCCCACTATGCATACGCATGAGGAAAAAAGAGAAGTTGCTTACAGTTTTTCTCTGTTTCTGTGTATTTTTTGTCATTGTCTCCGTTTTGGAGCAATGCTGATTCGTTTTTTGAAATGTGATTTTGCTAGTTGTTTATGTTTAAATGTTTATGGCTCTCATTATCTGTATTGCGGGTACCAGTATGATATTGTTTCAATGAGGTCTTCCTCCTTACCCGGTGACCTTGCAGGATGTGTTGTGGGGGATGTTACTTAGAGACTCCGCTCGTCATTCTCATTGATTATTACTTGTGAGTTGATATGAAATTAGTAACTTGGAATGTCAAAGGGTTGCGCACCCCTCAAAAGCGTGCGCAAGTCTTGCGCCATTTAGGCCGGTTAAGAGTGGACATAGCCCTATTGCAGGAGACCCACTTAAAGGAATCAGACTTCCGCCTGATGAAAAAACAGTGGGTGGGGGAAGTCCATGGCTCCTCTGCAGCGGGGAGGAAAGCGGGTGTGCTGATCCTCTTGCGGTCATCACTGCAGGGGAAGGTACTATCCACAGATATTCTGCCTGACGGCAGGGGGGTGCGGATTGAATTGCAAGTTCACGGTGAGGTTTTCAATGTTTTTAACGTATATGCCCCAAACTCTCCTTCCCCTTCCTTTTTCCAGTCGCTTGCGAGCTGGGTAACTACCGCTAGCGGCACACAAATTATACTTGGCGGGGACCTGAACACGGTTATGTCTCCCCTTGAAGATCGGAAATTGTGTGAGTCGCCCCGCAGTTGGCCAGGGGAGGGTCCCTGAAGCTCAGACGCCCCTGCCACTTTTTGCAGACACGGTGGCTTTGGTGGATGTCTGGCGAACGTATCACCCAGTAGATAGGGAGTATACTTTCGTATCCTTAGCTCACGGTTCCCTAGCAAGATTGGACTACCTAATGGTGTCCCCATCGCTGATCTCCAGGATCGCACGAACAGACATCGGTGATTTAGTGATATCGGACCATGCTCCGGTGTCACTGGATTTACCGGGTCCTAGCCGTCCACTACGCCCTCCGTCGTGGCGTTGCCCCACTTTTCTGCTGAAGGATACAAAATTTCATTCTTTTCTTCTGCAGGAATGGGGGGAATACGCACAACTGAATCAGGAGCACACTCCTAATCCCCAGCTGTTCTGGCAGGCGGGGAAGGCAGTATTAAGAGGTAAAATTATATCATATGCCTCACGCCAGAGACGGCTGGCACACACCAATTTTGTGACAGCGGGTACTGCTCTGCGGATGGCACAGGCTTTGCTTACCGTGGCTCCCACGACTCCGAATAGGCTGGCTTGGTATGCGGCCAAGAAAGAATACGACCTTTGGTTGATGCGGAAAGAGTTGATTGCGGAGTCGCACATGAGACTCAAATACCACCGATTTGGTAACAAAGCAGGACGCCTGCTAGCTAATCTAGTCAGGGACAGGCCTACTCGCAATCAAATCACCAGCATCAAAGACTCTAAGGGGGTGACGCAAACTGATCCCAAACTGATTAACTTAGCCTTTCGCCATTTTTATGAGACCTTGTACAGTGAAACTGCCACGGCCCAGGAGGAGGGAATGGCCTTCTTACAGACGACCGACTTACCGACACTGACCCAGGAACAGTTAGACCTGCTGAATGCTCCCTTTGAACTGGCGGACGTGACCTCGGCAATTAAAAATCTGGCAAATGCCAAGGCCCCTGGCCCGGAAGGGCTCCCGGGTGAAATTTATAAGGTGCTCCAGCCTTTAGTCGGGGACTCACTACTTACCCTCTTCTCATCGGTCTGGGAGGGGGGGTCGTACTTTCCCACGGCCTCGGAGGCACACATTACTGTGCTGCCCAAGCCGGGTAAGGACCTGCAGGAGACCGGCTCCTACCGACCTATCTCACTACTAAAAGTAGATGCTAAACTGTTTTCAAAAATTGTAGCGGACCGCCTGGCCTGCATCCTGCCCACGCTTACCCACCCATCACAGACGGGGTTCGTTAGGGGTAGATCAGCGGTGTCTAATATCAGAAAAGTGCTTGCGGCGATAGAGTATGCCAAGTCTCATCCGGAGTTGGACATCGCCATTCTTTCATTGGACGCCGAGAAGGCATTTGACAATGTGAGTCTCCCGTGGCTCTTTCAAGTCCTGCGGAAGATGGGATTTGGGGGTCCCTTTATTCACTTCCTCACGCAGATGTATGCTCAGCCGACTGCCAGAGTCGGGGCGGCGGGGATACTGTCCTCGCCGTTCCGCCTTTACAAGGGCACTCGACAAGGGTGCCCCTTATCGCCCTTGTTATTCAATCTAGCCCTAGAACCATTGTCGAGATGCCTTCTTGGTTCCACCCAGTACAAGGGACTCCCTATTGGTGGGGAGAACCTGAGGCTGGCCATGTTTGCTGATGATGTCCTGGTCTTCACCGCGGACCCTGCTAGTGATTTGCCTTACCTCCATAATGTGCTTCAGACATATGGCCGATTCTCGGGGCTGCGTGTCAATTACGACAAAAGCGAAATACTCCCCCTGACGCTAACCAGACGCACTGCATGGACAACAACCACCCCCTTTGCACTAGCGAAGGATCATATCAAATATCTGGGCATTCGCATAGGTAGCCATCCATCAACCCTCTACAGCTTAAACTACACGCCGGTGCTTGCGGCCATAGAGAAAGAACTGAAGATGTGGACGTCTCTGCCTCTGTCAGTGGCGGGTAGGATACACTTAATCAAAATGTCATCGTTTCCCAAGTTGCTTTACCCGCTCCAGACAGTCCCACTTTTGCTGAGGCACAAGGATATATGCTCTCTCCAAAGAGCGTTCACTAAATTCATATGGAGAAATGGCAAGGCACGCATTGCCTATAAAACGCTCACACTTCCTAAGTCTAAAGGGGGAATGGCACTACCTGATGTACGTCTCTATAACTTGGCATGTCTACTTCGACATGCCTCGGACTGGATTAAGGGCACCTCCATTTATTCTAATGGCAGATTGGAGTCTGCGATGGCGCACCCATGGGCCCTGGTGCCACTATTACATTGTGCGCCCGCCCGTTTACCGGCGGCCCTGAAGACTAATACACTGATTAGGGACACAGTGGTGGCATGGAGAGAGGCACGGAAGTTGCTTAAAATTCCCTCCACGATGTCGTCCTTTTTCTCTCTGGCAGGGAATATGCTCACGGGGGTGGGTTGTGCCCCAGGGGTCTATAGGCACTGGGCTGTAGGGGGGCTACTCAGAATGGTTCAACTCTTCAGGGAAACCGATCGTACCCCTATTCCATTTTCGGAACTCAGTGCCACTTATGGGTTGCCAGCGACACATTTTCTGTATTATAACCAGCTGATTAGTTTTTGGCGATCTCTGCACCTCCCCCCGGATCGGGCGTTCCAGGTACATGCCCTAGATACACTGCTTAAGGGCGGGGGGGGTATCCATTTCCACACTATATAGATTCCTACTCCATAGAGTGCGAAGTGTACCTTATGAGAACTATAGGTCTACATGGTCCAGGGATTTCCCTGAGCTCACATTTTCGGATCATCTCCTGCCTGGCTACCTTACAGTGACCAAATTAATCACATGTGAAAACTGGAAAGAAACCCAGTTTAAAATTCTGCACCGTGCGTACATGGGTTTTTACCCCATGACGTCGCCGGAAAAGGATCACATCGCATCCAATGGGTGCTGCCCCAAATGTGGCCTACTTAAGGCGAACATTACCCATTGTTTATGGTCCTGTGCGGCAATTAAGGACTTTTGGCTGGCCACTATAGCCTACATAAACTCCATTAGTGGGGAGGTTTTGACATTGGAACCGGGGCTACTGCTCTTTGCTAACTTGGACAATGAGGTACAAGAAGGGGTCAAGTCCTCTCTCTCACAGTGGGCGCAATTGTGCTCGTTAGCCGCAAGGCGCTGTATTATGCGCAACTGGCTGCTGTCGACGCCCCCTTCCATAATGGGACTAGTGAATGCATTGAAAGACCTCTTCCACATTGAGAGGCTGGCAGCAGATAGCTTGGGTGACAAACAAGTGACCCGATTTTTCCGCAGATGGCGGAAGTTCCTACAAAAGACGTTGTCACCTGAGGAAATTGGGCAGTTGATGACTAGGTTTAGGCACTCGACTTGGTACGCCACCCAAGACCTGAGAAATACGTTGGGTCCACTGAAAATTGTGTAGGGTTTAGGAGACGGTTGTGGGAGGGTGCCCGGGTTTGCAGGTAGATGAGATGTTTGAGCCAATATAGCTTGTAGATGTACTGTCTGTTTGTTTTATTTTGGTTTGTCTGTGTCTGATATGTTACACTATCTTGGTGATATTTCGCTGAGCATCTGTATGATAGTGAATTTTTAGTTTTCTGAAAGATCGGTTGTAAAATGTAACGCCACAGTTGCGACAATCTGCGATTGCTGAAATAACCTGTACCGTATCTGTTTATATATAGATGTGAAAAAGTTTAATAAAAATTATAAAAAAAAAAAAAAAAAGCTAATTAAAGAGGACCTATCACCTCACTGCTCTGCAGATAATTAGGGCAATCACTGCTTAAAATTAAAAACAAAATGTTCCTTACAGCAGGAGGGGTGATTTTTGTGTAGGCGGAACTGATTCTCTCTGCCTTAATAATTATGATATCTCTGGGAATGAGGAAGTGAGGAAGGTAAGTAAGTTTTTTTTATTCTGTAGCTATTTTCACAGATGTATACTGCTGACAGGGGAGTATTATGTCAATGTAATGTATGTGTTTTTTTTTTATTTTGAGTATAGAACCACTTTTTTTTTTCTTTAGCGTTTGGTGTTTTTATGGATGGTCTAGATCAGTGGTTCCTGACCTAGGGTGTGCACCTGAGAGAGCACTGTGCCGTCTATAGGGGGTGACACCTTGTGTCCTGCAGCCTCTGACAGAGAGAGGTTGCCAGCTCAGGTCCATGCTCCCTGTCTGTAAGCCGAGTCCAGCTTGGGGTGATTAAACTCACTGAAAGTGGTGATCCCATGCTAGACTCGAGCTGGTGAAATGTAAACAAGCAGCAGCAGAGAAGGTAGAATAATTTTATTCATCATTTCACTATGTGACTTTGCAAATTGATTATGAAGCCTTTGACCATGGTATCACCTCCACAATTGCTGGAAATATAAAGAAGGGTTGTGTACATGCAAGTTGTGACTTCAATTTCAGGAAAATGTATTTTAATGTGTGTATGCGGGTAGGAATTTGTGGGCCTGGCCTATCTTAGACACAGGCAAGAGGGAACTTAAGGAAAGAAGGTTGGGAAACAGTGGTCTAAATGACATCTAAGCGCAATCTATTGCTGGCTGAAAGGAAAGGCAGGGCAGAGGTGATTTACCTTGTCCTGGTTTCAGAATATTGTGTGTAATGTCACTTCTTTTCCTATACAAAATGATTGTGTTTACAATGCTCTCCTTCTGCAAATATACCTAATTCAGTCTTGTAGTAGCCCAGCAGAGCTGTGTTCACTCAGCAAGTAGCCCCCTGTGCCCCAGACCTGATACGAGTGAACGCACTGGTGGACCAATTGTTGCGGATCAAATGTTCAGCCTGCACTGTATATGTATGTGACATGTTCAATTCACAGGCTTTGTGTTATATTTATGTAACCACATTTTTTGGTCTAGGCAACATCAGAAGGCTTATGGACTAGTTTTATAAATGTTACCAGAGATTAAATTATTGCCCTCTATTGGGGTCAAACTTTTTGACTTGTGGACCACAATGGGTTTTTAAATGTGACATAGGGGCCGGACCAAGAGCCTGCAAGAGCCGCTTGGCATAGGGGTCCTAAGTCCTCGTAGCTAGGACAAGATATATATATATATATATATATATATATATATATATAAAAACATGTTTAAAATAAAATGAATAAATAGAAGATTTTGAAAATTTAACATTCTTTTGCAGCAAACTATGGCCTTTAAACAATCCAAACCATTACTCTAGGTGTTCTCTTATTGTAGGGCAGTGGTGCCCAACACAGTGGCGCCACAAAATGCGGCCCTCAGCATCGCTAAAGGGCCGCACATAACATTTTCAATCTATACTGACTTGTATAAAAAATTACAGCAGGCAGAGCTAGAAGACATTATTTATGTTTTTAATTATAATTATACTTCAAGCTTTAGGGAACACTGTAGTATGGTAATGCACATTTTGTGCCATATACATAGTTATGTGCCTAATAGATATTATCAAAGCCTTTTCTCAGGTTCTGTTCCGCAATATATATCACCTCTATTTATTGGTGGAATAGTGGGAGCATAGGAACTCACCTGACTGCTGATCCCCTGTCAACACTAAAGCAGGAGAGGCGAGGGACTTGCTCAGGTACCATCTGGGTCACATACTCCTAAGTAAAGTTTATGTGTAAGTTTATCGCCTCTCCTCCTCTTCCCACTCTAAGAAGATCCCAGACAAGGAACTGTGAGTTCCTATGCCCAATGCATTAATAATTAGCTTTTCAGGGCCGCAGGTTGGGCACCTGGGTTGCAGGGCATGAGGGGGGCCAGAGTGTCCTAAAACCAAGGTGACAAAAGGCCAAATTAAAAGACTAAAGGCCCCCATACACGTGTCGGATTCCCAGCGGATTCCGGGACGATCGATTCCGGGCGCGTGCACGCTAAACGATCGTCCCGGAATCGCGTGAAGCCCACCTTGTCCATCCGATCACGTCCGAACGTTCGGGGCCCAGAATTGGATCGGACAGAGAACTAACATGTTGGTCGTTCTGATCCGATTCAGCACACATCAGGGGGAGTTGCCATTTGGGAAGTGATCGATCGGGCACGGAATCGTCCAGGAATCCGTGGGACAAGGTGGTATGTAGCGATCGGACACACTTAATTGGGCGATCGATCGGACCTCCGATTCCCGCTGACATCGATCGGATAGGTGATCGATCGGCCATGGAATCCGACAATGTATGGCTAGCTTAAAGGGTCGGGTTTGGCCTCCCAGCCTTAGTTTGCCCACGTCTGCAATAGAGCATATTCCTCGAGCCCTGCTCTCATTTGGTTATATACAGTACAATCCTTACCTTAAGCCGCCGTATCTGTATATCGGAAAATTTGCGCACTCCATTGTTGGAAGGAACTAGACGATTGTAAAGAGCCTACAGGACAAGAACACTGTGTTAGAAATAAAGACAGTATAATGAAGTGTTTAACTTCTTCATGTAGTCATCACCAACATCCAATCACACGCATTCTCTGAGACCATTACTACCACCAACCACTTTCACAATGCAGGTAGCCTTGATGCCAGTTTGCCCTGTCCTCACATATAGGCTCCTTGAACCCAACAAAACAAGGTTCTTGAACCCAATATGCAGCAGCCGGCTATGTGAATGAACTTAAGCTGTTTAAGCCATTTAAAGCCCTCAGTAGGACCCAACCAAGGTTCCTGCACTGTGCTCAGCAAAACCGATGTACCTTCCATCTACATAATAGGACAGGATAAGTGGTATAGCACTGCAGCTTTTTGTTCTAGAACTCTGTTTAAACCAGCAACAAAGTCACCTTATATGGCCCCATCTTTATAGCGAAGTCACAGATAACTCATTTAGTCAATGCTTAAAGCTCCTGGGTCATGGATAATTGGATGATTAATGCACACGGCCCAACGCTCTCAATCATGCCGATACTGACTTCTCCATCACATATTTCTACCATGCAGAAGGTCTCAGGACTGCACGATGTCAAGGATAAATCTTCACAATAAATGTGTTAGGATTTTTAATTGCATCTAAAATTATTACACAATGGATTTCTCACCTTGTCGGACTGTGTCAGCTCATGAAAGATACGTGCGTCAATAGCCGCGGACACCAGGTTGTTAGCTGCAGTGATGGCGTGAATGTCCCCAGTAAGATGGAGGTTAAACTAGAAATGAAAATTCATGTCATGAGTTTCAGACAAGACTGAGATGTATTGCCGGAAAAGTTACGGGTAAAGTAAAAAAATCATTTATTCAGTAATAGCTCTTATGTTTGATTGCTCCTCCATGCTGACATAACTTTTCCAGAGCCAGTCCACTGCTTGCTGGCGCACAAAAAAACCTAACTGAGGTCCATAGAAGCTGCACAGAGCCAGTGATATTTACAAATGTCATTAGATCATTTAATTTGCAGGTAAGAGAATGTGTAAGAAAATTAAATTTCACCACAAAAAGGATGTACCGTATTTTCTGGTGTATTAGACGACCCCCAACTTTTCCAGTTAAAATATAGTTTGGGATATTCTCGCCTTATAAGACTACCTCTCTTCCAACGCACATCAAATAAAATTTTTGATGTCTACTCTCACTTTCCACCCCCAGATCTCCAACACCCTTAGAAGTCCAATCTTTTTTTGCATTAGTAATTGAAATTTCCAATTTGACACCCCTAACTGCAACCTTTCATAGTTATTAATGTTTCCCTGCCAATATCCATGAGACATAAATTGTATACATTTAACAATAAAAACGAATAGAATGTTGGCAATCTAAAAATGTAACTTTGACAGTTGTGTATAAATTATAAAGTAAAGTCTTTGAACAGATATTTAATGTGTTCTGGCTTTAATCTCAATCTCCCTGCAATACCAATTTCAGCCACAATGTCACTAGTGAGCACACTTGCCGTCAGTAGCAGTCAGCACACATCTGGAAGGAGGGGGCTGATGGGGATGCTGAAGACCGCTCCCTCTGGCTCCTGTCGGCCAGCGCACAGTGCGGAGAGCACGGATCTAGGGAGCAGACCTCCAGGCTCCGCTAGATGGTTGGCCCGGGATGGGCGTGCCCCCTGCCCCACCCCCCCACGACGGCACCTGGCGTATAAGAAGACCCCTGACTTTTGCACACATTTTCCTGTGTTCAAAAGTTGTCTTATAGGCCGGAAATACGGTATTTCTTTTACTTTTTACAATGTCTCAACAAACTCTTATCACTGCTTGGTCTTGCCATGACGCTAGCAAAGGAACTAAAAAGCTGTATATCAGATTAAAGGAGGGTACAAAATAAATGGAGCGATGACTCAAATATGAACAATCACAGACACTGTGCATTAAAGGGGACAAGTGGTCCCATCACTAGAACAAATCATGGACAAATGTAAACATTTAAACATTTTCAGGGAAAATATAATACGATTTCAATGCAATATGATGCATGTCACTGGAAATATATAAATAAAAGACTCTACAGTACTGGACAGCTGATGTACCTCTTCCATGGGGATGACCTGTGAAAATCCTCCTCCAGCAGCTCCTCCTAAAAACAAGCCACAACAATGAATACAAATATATTTATCTTATAGATTTAATAAATATCTGCATTCTGAATCTGACCAGAGAGTCATTTATCCTTTAAACTTGCCTTTGATTCCAAATGTTGGTCCTTGAGAAGGTTGTCTGACACAAGCAAAAGCATTGAGCTTCAGATGAGCTCCCAGAGCCTGGACCAGGCCAATGGTGGTAGTGCTTTTCCCTTCTCCCAGAGGTGTCGGTGTGATACTGTACAGACAAACATCTATTAGATTAGTGATTTAGATATATTCCAGAGCTTTCGCTCTCACCTAAGTTTTACAGTGAAAGAAATTGTACAAGATAAATAAGTTCAGCTGGTAATACGGGTAAGACAAGGGGAAGCTTAAACTATCCCTCAGAAATTAGAAATGTAGGATGCCCAAAACATCACTAATGATGGCGGTTGGTAGCGCACAGATAAAATGCTGTTAAGCTAGCCATACACGGCTTGGATTCCCTGGCTGATCGATTCACCATCCGATCGATTCCGGCGATTCCGCCGGGATCCTCAGGTGTGATCGATCGGCCAATTAAGGAATCCGATCGCTGCATACCACCTTGTCCTGCCGGATCCGTGTCCGATTGATCACCTCCCGGAATGCAACTCCCGCTGATCTGGGCAGAATCGGACCCGAAAGACCAACATGTTGGTTCTCTGGCGGATCCGATTCTGAGCCCCCGATCGGTCGGACCCGATCGGACGGACAAGGTGGGCTGCACGGGATTCCGGCCCGATCGTTTCGCGTGCACGCGCCCGGAATCGATCGGGCCGGAATCCGGTGCAAATCCGACCCGTGTATGGCAGCCTTTAGGCTATGTTCCTACATTAATTAGCAATTAATCGCCGCTCACTCGAGATTTTAATTGCATGCGGAAATCGGCGTTGATCGTGTCCATTCAGTTAAATGGGCTTGTCCCCACTCAACGTGATCACGCGCTGCCGCGATTGGATTAGAATCGCTGCTCCCCACGCTCTGATTGCGGATGGCTGGGATTTTTTTTCCTGATCACGCCCATAGACATGAATGGACGCAATTATTGATCATGTGTGGACACGATAGAAAAAAAACGCATCCATTTATTCTCTATGGACGCGTTTTTTTTTACTTATAATGGGGGGCACGTTTTTTTTAATTTTTATTGTGGTTAAAGATCGCCTGTTCAATCGTGCCCAATTGCCCACCCACGATTACGCACACAATTAAAATCACGAGTGCAAGGCGATTGATCGCCTATGTGAGAACATAGCCTTAGTGATAGGAAAACACATTGGGTATCAATCACCATGTTTCTGAAGGAAGTCATGTTTTTTAAAACCCAATCTGTATCATTCAAATTCTATTGAAACACATTAACATTTGTCTGTTTACTGTGCATGCTTAAGATGCGAATGGTCCCTAAGATTAATCTTCTCACTTTTGAAACTTATGTCACTGTCTCCCTCACTGTCCTCTGCATCAGCATCCTGCATGGTAGGTTCTTCTACCGATGGACCTCCCTGTTCCTGATTGAGCCTCCGATTAGCTGTCTCCATCCACAGGCCACCAGCTGGCTTTGGGTCACATGTTACTCTCACAGTACAACACCGTTTGAACCCCCAGATCTCATACCTCAGTAGTGCAACCCTGCAATTTTCTGATTTAGTAACTAACCCTGAGTCTACCAACACTCCAAATGTCATCCTTTTATAGTATTCCAGTATCCTTTTATTCCAGCTGTCACACAGTGCTTTTCTCTTGTCAGATTTTACCCTTACATATGCCTACTCTGACTTTCATCCCCCAGATCTCTAACACCCTTAGAAGTCCAATATTTTTTGGGGTGATTATTAATTTACATTCCCAATGTCACACCCCTAACTACAACCTTTCATAGTTATTCATATTTTCCTGTGGTTATCCAAGTGACATTGTATTCATTTACCGTTTAGCTGCGGCCACCCAGACACGGAGCGCCTCCAAGTTGTTAGTACGCATATGAGCGTTGTAACAATAATGCAGCCCCTTGTGAGTACCAGACTACCACATATGTGCACCCCTGTTTATGTAGCCACATATGCAGTGTTCAGGGTTCCCAGCCCAGCAAATAATCCTGTGAATTTACAATGTTCATGGTGTGGAGTATCAGATTCATCATTGCACTATACCCAATAATATGTTGAGAGCAATCCTTTTTTTTTTCTTAAAACACATAAACTTTGTATAATAGTAAGAACATGTCACATACCCAGTGACTACCACATATTTCCCGTCTTGCTGTCCTTGTAACCGTTTATAAGTGGATAGCAGGACTTTGGCTTTAGTCTGACCATACAGTTCCACTTCTTCTGAGCGTAGCCCAATCTCCTCTGCTAGCCTCGAAATGGACTTCGGCACGCAGGAACGGGAGACCTCAATGTCGCTGTAAGGTGGAAGAAGGTGAAGGTAAGGATGGTGGAAATCTATCAGTGATTTACATATAACGGTAACTAAAGAAATTTTTTTTAATCACATTATGCTATGAAGACTCTAGACAGAAGTATTACAGTAATTAAAAAGTACTAAACTAAATTAGGCAGCTTCTTCACATAAACATAGAGTTGGGTTTGCGTGGTGATGTGCACACACCTTTCAATCTACAGGTTTTAATTTTTCTTAATGCAGTCATTTGATGATGTTAATGGTCCTATCC
This sequence comes from Ptychadena robeensis, assembly GCA_036250615.1. Taxonomy (NCBI): domain Eukaryota; kingdom Metazoa; phylum Chordata; class Amphibia; order Anura; family Ptychadenidae; genus Ptychadena; species Ptychadena robeensis. The sequence goes on from CM070043.1 coordinate 3,613,339, forward strand.
CAACTACCAGGCAGATTAAATGGAAAACAGATCTTAATAACACGAAATACTGGGGCTCAATACACTGCTCCAAAAAATAACGAATGAATGGGCGGACAACAAAATCACACAAAAATTATCAATGGAAATCAAATTTATCAATTCATGGAGGTCTGGAAACACTGATCCAACTTTGATGTAATGTTCTTAAAAAAAATGAGGCTCAGTAGTTTGTGTAGCCACCACGTGCCTGTATGACCTCCCTACGACGCCTGGGCATGCTCCTGATGAGGTGGCGGTTGGTCTAGAATGTCTTATTTTTGTGTTCGAATTATCTTTTTCAGTCTTTTCAGGGTGGATCAGTGGAAGGAGACTGACCACCAGGCCCGCATTTATGTGTAAGATTGCGATACGATAGAAGTGGAGAGGTGCCAGGGTCACAAATGACTAATGCTAGGCATACACATGCACATGCGGCCGATTTTTAATCTGACCGACGGACGTGCGCATTCACGGCGTCGGTCAGGTTAAAAATCGGCCGCTAATTGGCATGTGCCCACATGGGGCGACAGATCCCTGTCGCCCCACAGCTCGGCCGGCCAGTGAACGGACATGTCCGATCTTCTCTGGCCGATGCAAGCCGATGACATAAGCTGCATAAGACGGTGTCTTCATGCAGCTTGTGGCCGGCACACAAAGGGTGCCCGGTCGATAGAAGGGGCCCCATAATGCAATGGGATGCTAACGTGATGACGTCATCACGTTAGCATCTCGGCATACATCGGAGCAGGTCGGTCTGACCTGCTCGGTGTGTGTATGCCGAGCATAAGGCTATAGCTAGCCATACACGGCACGGATTCCCTGGCTGATCGATTCAGCACCCGATGGATTCCGGCGATTCCGCCGGCATCCACAGGTGAGAACGATCAGCCAATTAGGGAATCCGATCGTGGCAGCCCACCTTGCACGGCCGGATCCGTGTCCGATGGATCGCCTCCCTGACCGCAACGCCCCCTGATCAGAGCAGAATCGGACCCGAAAAGACCAACAGGTTGGTTCTTCCTCGGATCCGATTCTGTGCCCCTGATCCATCGGATGCGGTCGGACGGGCAAGGTGGGCTGCAGGGGATTCCGGCACGATGGATCCGCGTGCACGCGCCCGGAATCCATCGCGCTGGAATCCGGCACGAATCCGTGCCGTGTATGGCAGCCTTATGTCTACACAGCATTTTGTGATCCGTTGCAACCCCGTAAGTTAAGGGCAGTGCTTGGCGGGGGTCCCAGTGGATCACATACACAATACCTGCCAGGGGGTCACGTACTGCACTATGTTAACCCCTCAGCGCTGTTAGAACAGAGCACCTGTCAGGACCCCCGCCAAGCACTGCGTTTAACGTAGGGGTCCCGACGGATCACAAAATGCAGTGGAAACATACCCTTAGTGTGGCTAAGTCTACCAAAGTGTGAACCATCTATGCTTGATGGCTGAACAAAAAATAGGTGTAGGTTCCCTAAATCATGTGATCTGGTTTGCTAGTACCTCAAGATTTATGGGCTTCCCAATTGTTCTTAAATGTTGACCTCTCTTACCCTTAATTGACCATTAGCCTTAAAAGCCCAACCTTTAGGGGGGAAAAAATATTTGGCTTAACTGTTATATCTATACATAAAAATCTTCTGCTATATATCCATGGCCATTATGTTATTTGTTTTATTTTGAAATTTCGGGGCGCAAAGCCCATTCTCCCAAAAATATGGACATTGATATTTAGAATAGGGAGTATCCTTTCTCCCTTTTGGACGTAACAACTGAACGACTTGATG
>CM070043.1:3675070-3686157 GCA_036250615.1 Ptychadena robeensis
GACGATTGAATTCCTCGATCTAATCGAGCATCGATTGAACCATGTGTGGCTAGCTTTAGTTTATTGCCACTCCTCCTCTTCCCATAGACGTCTTATGGATGAGGACCTTTCAGCGGGGGATTGGTGGACAGGTGAGTTCCTATGCATTAACAGTTAGGTTTCAGGTGCCACAAGTGGAGGACTGAGGGGGGCTGCCGAAGTACGCCCAAAGGGCCGCATACGGCCCCCAAGCCGCAGGTTGGGCACCTGGAATCCAAAGGATATCTGACAGAGAGATCTAAAGGTAGGTGTATGGCCAGCTTAAGTAGCGTCCTCCAGGATGAGTTAAAGACCAAGTTCTTATTCTGAAGACGCTATATAATAGGCGGAGAATAGATTGAACATGAAACAGAAGGGTACAAACAGCACCAATTATATTACATTTTAAATATCTTAAAAAGTTTTAATCACTTTTCAAACTCAAAGAATAATCAGCCCTCATCTTCTAAATATCTGGCAGTTATCACCTTTTCACTCTTAAAGTGGTTTACAATCTGTGATTCAGTGCATCATTTCTCAGCATTCAGTGCGCGGCTGACACCAAAATTATAATACCTTCTCAACACAGGAGATTTTCAGATGACATAATCCTCCAGAAAATAGGCTTTTACAAGGACCTTTTATGAAAGAGGTTAAATAATAGGATTGTGTCTTGCTTATTTTATGTGTTTAACGGGGATAAATGCAACGGTCTATATAATTATATGAATATAATGACATAGCTGAAATGACTGATCCACTCAATTGTTTATTAGAGAAAGTGTGCTTACATTATACATTTTTTTTTTGTTAACCTCTTATTTTCATTCAAAGTAAAGACCTTATTTACAATTTCTGTATATACTTGAGTATAAAAAATTTGCTGAAAAAGCGCCCCTTGACTTATACTTGAGTCAGGGCCACATTTACCTGTCCGGGTGGTCCCTGGTCTCCCTGCAGACGCGGGTAACCTTGGTGAATGGTCTGATTTTCAGTATTCTATCGGCAGCATTCCCTAGCTCGGCTGATGAATTGTAAACAAACGGCACAGCAGCGCCATCTAGTGGACTATTTTGTTCATTTATACTGGAAAAGGTGGAAACTCCACTACTTTTGATTCAAACATGAAAATAAAAAGAACCAAAGTTACCCTCAAAATGGGACTTTTAGTTGGCAGACTCAACCCCCCAAAAATTTTTATTTGATCAGAAAAAACAATAATTGTTACATAATCTTTACAACTTCTTTCTTTAGTCAGTTTATACTTTATACCTGATTACATATGATATCTATGTAATTATATATTCTCTAGAATAGTTGGTCACATATCTAGTAAATTTTCTCCTCTCTTTAAACAAAGTGTATGTAAACATGAAACAAACATGAAAATAAGTTTCCATTCCCATTCCATGTATTGGACCCAATAATAACAATAAAGACTTATTTTCATGTTTGAATCATAAGAATTGCCTTGAAAACGCATCCCGTAATAACAATAAACCTGTGTTTATTAACTTAACTCTTCACTTTATTGTGCGTGTGGCACTAAGATTCACCAGTTTGATTCATTCCTAGGGGCAATGGGGCTTTCTCGATATTTTTCTCATTTAGAACACTTCACTATCTGATTTTATTTTTCCCATTCTCGGCTTATACTCGAGTCAATACCTTTCCCTGTTTTTGTAGATAAAATTAGGTACCATGGCTTATATTTGGATCGGCTTCTAGGGTAGTTCATTTCGGAATCCAATTTAAGTACATATGTAAACCCCGACATTAACCTTCTGGTATCCGCTCCCTTTTAATCTTTCAGATATATGGTTAAACAAAGTTGTAGCACATTATGCTGAAAATAGTTGATGCTCACCGTGAGAGAAAAAACACCTTCAGCCAAAAGCGCCCAATGAAGACATTGTATCTTTATACAGAGTCAAACAACCTTTATTGATTACAATAAAAATTTGCATGCAGTCTCCATACTTATACTGCTTATCTAAAGATACCCTGAGGAAGTCACCACTTTTAAGCAGAATTTAAAGCCTGGATTAAGCTTGGCAGAAATGCTGTGGCTCTAAACCCAAGGTGCCCAACCTGTAGCCCTTTGGGCGTTATTCGGCGGCCCCCCTTGGTCCTTCACATGCGGCCCCCCAAACCGAACTGTTAATGCATAGGGCATAGAAACTCACCTGTGAAGTGGTCACACCCAGCTTTCCTCATCAACTAATCGGTTCTACATCAGTAAAATTGTCCATGTTGATCGGGGAAATCAGGTCTACATATGAGCGCTGAACCCAGGGGCAAGAGGACCCCCCCTCCTGCCACTGGGTGCAGCGCTCATATGTAGACCTGGTTTCCCCGATCAACATTGACAATTTTACTGATGTAGAACCGGGTGCTGTCGGATTTGTCGGGATCTGGTCCACCGCCTGATGAGATATGTGGACAGAGGGAGTCTGGATGGATGCCGAGGGCCGCACTTGTGGCCCTACATATCAACTCAGTTGCCCACCACATAACCAGAGCATTAGTGTATAAACTCAGATAGTTTTCCACTAGCAAGTAGGGTTATTTACATAGCACACTTCATGGTCCCTTGCATTCACTGCAGTCATTTACCCCCCATGTTTCTGCTGTGTTAGTTAGGGATTGGAATAGGAAATGGATATGAAACACACAGTTAAATCAACCCATACACGTATAAATTCTGTGGTTGATTACCAAACTATCGATTGGCGCGTGCGATTGTTTGCCAACCGAATGCATCCACCTTGAACAAAAAAAAAAAAAGAATCGAACAGGTATCCGCCAAGTCGGTATTTTTCTGTTAGATACCCATTACTAAATATCGGCCAGGTATTGATTCACCAAGGTGGTGCTCATTGATTACCCATACGATCTATGAACGAACGTTCCTTGTGGTGATGTAACCACTTTACAATCAATCATTCAATGATCAAAGGGGATTGATTGAGTTGATATGGAGGGACCTCCTCCTCTTACTGCTTTAGGAAGATCCCAGACGAGGGCGCGTTGGTGGAGGATTGGAAACAGGTGGGTTCCTATGCATTAACAGTTAGGTTTTGGGGGGCCGCAAGTGGAGGACCAAGGGGGGGCCACCGAACAACGCCCAAAGGGCCGCAGGTTGGGCACCACCTGGGCTATAAGTATATGGCTATATTAAGTCTTTACTAAGTTATTTAATTTTCCAACCAAATGTTGAGATGTACTCCTAAACAATTCGCTTTGCTCAGTTGGCTTTTTCCTTTTGTGCATATAGATAATGAGGACTTTCTGTAATAATATATACTAAAATGTCTCATGGTTATATGTCAGCTCTTTTGAAGGTTGCATTTGTTGTGTACACATAATAAAATATTTGAATTATTCTACTTGACTGCTCTTAAATGTGCTATTATTCTAACATTTGTACATTCACCATTTCCATTTTATAGCTGAAGAAGTTCTTACTGCAGATGGCAGAGAAGTTGAATATCAGCCAAGATATATCCTGTGAGAGTCTACTCTCCCAGTATGACATGCTACTGAAGAGAGCAGAAGATATTCCCAAGAGGGATAAAGAATTTCTGAGTGACAATAAAACACTCATCTACAACCTTCAGAAAAAGGTACCTGGAAAGCTCAGAACATTTCCAAAATCTTCTACATTAAACTCACTCATAAAGGCTACAAATGTGCCCTGAAGTTTTCTGAATTTTGCCTGCCATTAAAGTCAATGTCCAAAATCTTCTACATGAAACTCACTCATACACGTTTTTATGATCCTTGTTTTACATTCCGTGTTATACTCCAATAGAAAAATGCCTGTCCCAAATTGTTCCTAAAAAGTTTGGAGCATAGCATTATCAAAAATGTTGCAATGCTTACCCACTCATGTTTTATTGCCGCATTCTGGTTGATTGATATAAGTGACTTTTCAGCTGCTGGAGGGTGAAATTGAGGCAATTATGTTTCTTTCTGGCATCACAATACGGAAATATAGAAGAGGCTGCAGATTGTGGGATAAAGCAGCCAATAGGAACCCACTCTAGGTTTTTCAAATTAGCCAATAGTGATAGACGAACATCGGCCACAGGCATTCGCGGACAGTTCATGGACTTTTCCAAAAATACCTGTGGTTTGTATGTTCGTTCCGAACCACGTTGACTTTAATGGCAGGCAAAATTCTGAAATCTTCAGGGCATATTTGTAGCCACAAAAAGTGTCAAAAGGGTGCACACACCTGCACAGTGTCATGCTAAAGGGGATCAATGGCTAAAAATTCCAAAAGAAATGCATACATTTTTTAAGAAAAGCGTGGGGTCCCCACCCTGAGCATATCAGACTCACTTTTAGGTCTGGTTGGTAAAGGTTGGCAATGAACAGGATGGGCCCCCTGCTAGCATACAATCTGGTATTCCTGTAAAAAGGGGCCACCAACAGCATGGAGTGCCCCCTCTAGAGCATACTAGACCCTCTGCTGTCATAGGGTTCGTTAGGCCTTGAGGAAGGGGCCATGAACAGCATGGGATCTCCCACTCCAAAACATACCAGACCCCTTTTGGCAAACCTGGGAGAACCCATTCCTATCCAACCAGGCCCCGATGCCATACCTCAAAGAGTGGGAGACACCTTGTCTTGATGTTGTAGGGATACAGGTGGGGGCATATTAAGTATCCAGGGTTACCCTTTAAGAAGAGTACTTCCCTATCCTGCTCCCCATCCCAAGGACCTCCTACCCATTCCCAAGAGGGTTTAAAGATAAGTCCTAGAAATAAGAGAAAACACAGAATAAAACTATTGTATTTAATGCTCTACCCTTGAACATACCTACCTGCACAGTTGTAATCCATCACTTTACACAAAGTGTCCCATGAAGAGGAGGGGTCACATCCCTGAAGCTCCAATCATGTGTCTTGTCCGGCGACTAATGGGGGTAAGAGGCGGGTATATGATTGTATATCTCTGCTGCTTCTGTGCATGTGCGGGCAGTCTATCAATTGGGGACACCACATGTGCAGATGCCGTAGTAAGCGCTGGGAATATATACCCTTCACTTATAGTTTTCAGTCACCGAGCGACCGGGACTTGACACATTGCTGGAGCTCCAGGGCGAACTGACCACCTGGCAAACAATTTGACATAGTGAGTCCCATAAACAGCAGCTGCTATTTTTTGAAAATAGGGTGATTGTGCCAAGGTTGCAGTTTATTTACAAAACCCTATTATCTCCATTTTCCCACTATAAAACTATCCGGTGTCAACTTACTATAACTTCTTTAAAAATATGACACAACTAGTCAAAATAATTGTAAATGGTAGTGACTGCCAGTTTATTCATAAACAAGCATTCATAAAATTAACTGTCATGCTAGTTAATTACTACTAGAGTTGCTTTATAAGATGGAAGATTTCAGATATGCAAATGAGTCAAATTTCAACTAAGCCAATTAAATCCTTCAGCTACTATGCTTGAAATCTTAATAATTAATATTAATATCTTTTGTTATTAATGTTGGAATATTTAAGCTAATGATGTGATGTTAAAGCGAATGCATACTCAAAATCTAAAAAATACATATGTAAAATTAAAGTTTGACTTACCTCTGAGCTGATATGATGGGGGCGTAGCACTTCACACTCCCCCAAAAATATACTTACCTGGAATCATATGAGAGATTCCATATTTATGTGCCAGGTTTCTGGTGGTTAACCCCGGGTTCAATATCACAAGTGACCACTGGGGGCGTTTATAATGGTTTTCTATGGGAAAATAAGTTCCATTTAGTTTAATGAAGAACCAAGATTAGAGATTTACCCATCTACCTCTGCCATAAGTTACGGAGGGTGCCGCGGCACAAGACAGGCAGAGAGGTGGGGCTGTGACGGATATTCCTAAATTACTCCTTACAGATAAGTTTTTTTAATGCATTGTTTGCATTATTATGGGCACTTCTAGTTCCATTCGTGTGGTGGTGGTAGGTCCGCGTTAAGCATCTCTAATGACTACTTTTATGGCTGATGCCATCAGCTAAAATAATACTAATGTATATGTCTGATTGATTACCATGCTTATAAATACACCCAAAATAAAAATGTTGAATATTCCCAGATATATTGCTATAACACCACTCTGTGTTGTGTGTTCTTTTGGCTAGAAGGTTTTCTTTCTTGCTTATGTTTGTACTTGTCCAACTAAGCACATTATACCTCTATAGGTAAATTCTCAGCGCGAAAAAATAGAACTGAAATCTTCCCAGATTGAACAACTGGAAAAGAAGATCAAACAGCTCGAGAGAGAAAAAGAGCATCAAGCTTTACTGAGTACCGAAAACTCAGCCAACGTGACAGCCCAAAAATTGCAGAAGAAGGTCGAGAGACTCCAAGGACAGCTCAGTGACATGAAAATTGCTAATCAGAACTTGACAGCTCAGCTTGTGGATATGAGCGATTTAAAGGTGAGCTCGTCACTTTAGGAAGTTTAGAAAAGAATTACACACCGCCGCTATCTCCAAACTCTAATGTAAGAGGAAGAAAGTCGCTCGTTGAAACTTTGAAGATAATTTTTCCTAAAACTACTTTGACAGGTATTCAGAAATGTATAGCACTAGCATATTCTGATTATATATGGCACTGGCATATGCTGGAGTACCAACAACAACTTCACAACCTATAATATTTGTATAGAAGGAATGTGGGAATACATTAATATTAATATATATTAATTATATAAAATTTTAAAAGAAAGTGTATGGGTGCAAAAAAAAAGATTACTAGCAGAAGTGGGTTCAGCTAAATATTTGAAACTATTATGCAAATTGACCAGTGGTCCTTATTCCATATGCAGAGTGACCTTAGTTGTCAAAGTGACCAGTGCATCCCACCATAAAAAGAGTGACCAGTGCTTTTCACTGTATGCAGAATCACCACCTGCAGTGTGACCAATACCCCCTACTTCATATGTAGAGTGTCCAATACCCCCTACTTCATATGTAGAGTGGCCAATACCCCCTTCTTCATTTGCAGAGTGACCAGTACCTCCTCTTTCATATGCAGAGTGACCAGTGCCTCTCGCTGTATGCAGAGTGACCAGTGCTTCATATGTAGAGTGACCAATACTCCTACTTCATATGTAGAGTGACCAATACCCCCTACTCAATATAAAGAGTGACCAGTACCTCCCACCATAAAAAGAGTGACCAGTGCCTCCAATTGTATGCAGAGTGACAGTGCTTCCCAGAATCTGCAGAGTGACCAATACTCCTACTTCATATGAAGAATGACCAATACCCCCTACTTCATATGTAGAGTGGCCATTACCCCCTACTTTATATGAAGAATGACCAATACCCCCTACTTCATATGCAGAGTTCCCAGAGTGACTAGTGCCTCCCAGCATATGCAGAGTGACCAATACCCCCTACTTCATATACAGAGTGACCAGTGCCCCCTACTTCATATACAAACTGGCCAGAGTGAACAGTACATTCTACTTCATATGCAGAGTCACTATATGAAGATCAATCAGTGCCCTCCACCTTATACAGTTACCAGTGCACCCTACTCCATATCCAGAGTGCCCCCCCCCACCAAATCCATAAGCAAAGTGGCAGCAAGACATGCTGTAGCGTAACTGCTCTGGTAGTCCACCATAATCATGGCCAAGTTTTTTAAAGTATAAAAAAAGAAATAGACTGCAGCAGATCCATAGATATATTTTTATATAATGCTACGTGTATTTTGTTTTCTATAGTACATACTGTATATTTTGACATTAAGCCATTCCGCCGATGCAGGGGTAAGTGTAGTGTCTGAACAGAGCATCCGCCGGGCAGGTAAAGTGTATGTGATCTGTCGGGACCCCACCAAGCACTGTGCTTAATGTAGGGGTCCAGACGGATCACACAACCCTGTGGAGACATAGCCTAAAGCAAAATCTTATATTCTGCCTCAAGAGAATACACATTTTAAAAGCAGGATTTAGGGGGGGGTTGATATGGTCTATAAATCAGACCCAGAGAGTGAGGGTTCTCTCACTCATCTGGTACTCTTTTATACTCTTTTTACCTTGGTGTCTGTACTTTCTTTTTTGTTTCAAGGAGAAAACCAACCAGCAGAAAAAAACCATCGAGCTGCTGAGCAAGTCTTTAGAAAAACTAGAGAAAATTAAAGAGAAAGCTGCTAAAAAGGTGGTGAGCCTGAAATCCGAACTGGACTACACGGAACATGAATCCGTCGGGGAAAAAGTGAGGTGTCAGCATATGGTGGATGCGGTTACTAATGAGCTGCTCACAGCCAAAAGAGCCCTCGAGGAAGTGGCGAGGAGAGAAAAACAGGTACACTTTGCTTTTTAAGAGAATCATTAGTATCTTTTAAGCAACCCTTTAAAAATAAAGGCTCATTAAGTAGTTTTGTGGGGCTGCAACTTGCAGATACTTGAGAACTTTGAGAGACTTTACACAATAACTGAAAAAAGAAAAGGTTTTTGTCCCATACTTCTTGTGAGATGTATTTTTTGGGAAAAAAGGGTGTAAAATTTGTCTCCAGAAGGAGTTTCAAAATGTAATTAGGAGGTGTTTTGAACAGGTAGTACGAGTACCTGTGAAGATTTTTTTTTTTACAAACTAATTATTAAAGTTGTCAAAGAAAGAGACACACTCCCCCCTCCTTCAGCAACTCTTTACAGACATCTTATGGGGAGAGACTTTAGGTAATAATAGTATAATGTTTTTAATTGATCTCTGGTCTGTTCTACAGCTTGTTGACTTCAGAGAAACCATTACCAGGATGATGGGCTTTAAAATTAACACAATGGCCGTGCCGGATCATGAGATCTTCGACCAACTTAAGAGGGTTCTACGGGTTCACGGGCCTGTTGACGTCAGCAGGATGGATAGATCAAAGTTGCCGTATGGGTTTCGGACTGGGGATGGTGTACCTGAATACACTGTGCAGCACATGAATCCCAAATATTAGCTTGGAAGGCCAAGACACACTTCACCATCAACTTCTTCTTGATGCTTTTTGTTAAAATTCACATTTTAAAGCAAACCTGGCCAGTCTTCCTGCCACAATCGCACCATTTAATTACAGCACCTCATAAATCAAGACCATTGCTTAGGGCCATTTCTCCAGCTATGCGAAGTATGTGGGTGCGTAGTGCCCAGGAAACCGGGAGCGCATAATCGCATACCCCCGCTCATTATAGGCCACCCCCCCCCCCCCATTTCACATTTGGCGTTGAACAGGTCCATCGCCTCCCCACGGTCAAACCAGACTTTTCTGCTAGCAAACCCCGCCCACACACTACCCCTGCTCAACAACTTTTCAACTAGCAACCCTACCCACACAAGTCCCCTTCACAACCACTCGTTTCTGCTAGCAACCACCCCCCCCCCATGAAGAGCTTGGGGACCAAGGCAAATATTTGCATAGGACCCCCTAAATGCTAGAAACGGCCCTGCTAGTACTCCTATATTAGATAGATAAGCTATATTATGGAAGCCCAGGTTACTCACATGAACCTGGAATCTTAGACTACATTGACTACAAATACATTGTTATGCTATGTATATTTTATTTTATATATATAAATATAAAAGTAAATTACTCAATCATTTCCTTTTGGCTTGTATATCCCAAGTCTAGATGTAATCAATAATCCAATAATGCTTCAGAAATTTTGAAAATATATGATATATGATATTATTTGATATAATTGTTTTATTTAATAAAACCTATTTTGACAGATGAGATATGTTTCTGTCATCATTGTAAAAAGACTTATTGGGAACTATAATTTTATAGATATTTTTTTTTACCTGGCGATCCAGTCACTATACTGTGTCTCCCGTGGGACTGGAATGAGGACGCTCTAATTTTAGATCCTGTGACATCATATCTTTGTGGTCTGAAGGAGACATCATATCTTTCTATATGAAACAGTCAGAATAAGGCTGGTGGGTGAAGGTGTCAGGTCAATGTAAGTGGCTTCCAGAAACCAGAAAGCTGTGATAATGCCTTCATGTGATTCTAATGCATGATGCAGTGATGTGATCATGTAAGGGCTTGTTTCCACTGGTGCGTTTTTGCGCGTTTGTAACCGCGCGGCCGCAAGCGCAGTCAACCGCATCCATTGGAAACATCAATATAGTTTCCACTGGTGCGTTTGTGCGCGTTCGAATGCGGATGCGGTTTAGGGTGCGGTTGTGAACGCTTCCTACAGCGTTTCGAAACGCATCCGCTTCCCAACCGCATCCGCATCCCAAAAACGCATCCATAGGAAAGCATTGGATGCGTTTAAAAACGTGCAAAAACGCATGGCAGAGCGGATGAGGATGCGGTTTCTGGGCGCGTTTGGAAAATAATTGCGTCCAATAAACGCGCAAAAACGCATGCCATGCGTTGTCGTGCGGACGCGCATGCGGTTTCAGCCGCACGGTTACAACCGCACGAAAACGCACCAGTGGAAACAAGCCCTAATAGCGGTTTGGGCGGGTCCACATGGGGATGACAAACTGCTTCTAGGAATTATCGCTGCTCATCTCAGTTAATACGTGGAGGGAATCAAGATTGTCTAGTTGCTCAAATAAAATATGGCAGGTTAGTTTATTGAAGTGCGATTGGGCATATGTTGTTGTGTATTAATCCCCCTAGTATTTGAGACGAACCCAGCTTGTCCAAAGTTTGTTTGGCAGCATACTCTGCTGCAAACACCTGTACAGCGCCGTTAAAAACCTTGTGGTAGGGGTTGACCGCTAGGGAGGCAAAAAAAAATAAAACATTCAATTACAGTGGATATAAAAAGTCTCCAAAAATGAACAAAAATTAGGCAAAGATAAATAATTTCAGAACTTTTTCCACCTGTAATGTGACCAATAAGCTGTACCACTCACATGAAAAAAAAACTGAAATCTGTAAGGTGGAGGGAAGAAAAATATAAAAAAATGTGGTTGCATAGGTGTGCGCACCCTTAAACTAATACTTTGTTGTTTTATTACATCACTCAGTCGTTTTGGGTATGAGTCTATCAGCATGGCACATTTTGGGTATGTGTCTATCAGCATGGCACA
>CM070043.1:3737855-3747900 GCA_036250615.1 Ptychadena robeensis
TTTCTGTATGTCGATTTGTCTATTTGAAAATTTCTCAAATAAAGTTATATTAAAAAAAAAGACTAGGTTGAAACATAATAGAACAATAGGGATTGGTGACATAAAAAACAAGGAGACTGGTGTAACTGAACAATAAGTAGGCCCCCCATAAGGGGTACTTATCTCAAAACTGAAAATTACTCTGATGTAGGTATTCTCCACAGGAGAGACATGCAGAGACTTTTCTATCAAAACACATTTTCGTCCTTTTCCTAGAATCGTAAACGTTTTCTGCAGTAAACCTTAAGCTACTTCCTGGCATCTGGGAGATGTATGATGTACGTTTTGTGTGTATGTGCAGAAGCTCCCATCATTAGTGGGCACCTGTTTTTAGCACTAGTACATACGCTCACTAATACACGCATTAGGAAATGAACACTTGTAAAGCAAAACAATTTGTTTTTATTGTATAATAAGAAAAACAATCATGTGTTAAGCTGGCCATAGACGCTTCGATCCAACGACGATTTATCGAACGTTCGACCGCCATGTGCACTCACAGAGATCGAACGGGGGAAATTCGGCAGCGAATTGATTCTGCAAAACAGTCGCTCCAAAAATCAATTGGCCAAAGAACAGACATGTTCCTTTTTTTATGGGCAATCACATTACTTTGGATAGTCGTGCATGGCTGGCTTTAGGAATTATTGTATGAGCATTATAGATTGGTTATGGTAAAGTAAGTGTAAAGCAGTACACCAGATATTGAAGTGTAAGTGTAAAGCAGTACACCAGATATTGAAGCATCACCGGTTGCCCAATAAGGCTAAGTTTACACTGGTGATTTCCGAGCTGCTTGCATCTCGGAAACCGCCAGTGCGCTCCTGCAGCCGTGGGATAAATGACTCCCTGTAGTCGTCTGCACAACAACAGTGCAGGCGATTACAGGGCGTCTAATTAAGGACCCCATAGACTTTCTATGGGATGGCCGCCCAAAAACCGACCGGTGGACGCCAAATGTGGCGTCCGCCCGTCGCCCACTCTAATCGGTGTAAACTTAGGGTACCCCAACAATCGGTTGCCCAAAGGCACATCAGCTGCGTCTCAGGACCAAAACATCAATACATCAACAGATATTGTAGCAGCACCTGTTGGGAATCAGTGCAAAGACATGTCTGCTGCTTGCTCCTAAAAGTCCACATACATAACCAGGTTTTGTAATATCACCCGATGGCCATCCATTGGGAGATTCCAACAATCGACAAGGGGTCAACCTGGGAATCTGCGCAAGCTGCATCTACGGAGTAAAGAAATGGTGCAAAGGCGCTTATACCACGTCTCCGAAAAGTTTCACTTTTTCACAAAATCCCCCAAACTTTACAGGTTGTTTTTACCTAGTTATATAATGATCACGCACGGTCCTGCTCAATTTAATGCTGTCCTGCATAGTAGTTTTTTTTTTAAATGAATGCACATCTGGTGGCCTAGAGTCTGTTTTCCAGTTCTTGTCAACACTGACTATATGGAAATGGTTCAAAAGGATACCTGACAAACCCCTATGCAGCAGTGGCATAGAAATGGTAGGGTACAGCGCATCTATCATATAGTGCTGGAGGGTGGCACATATAATCTACAAACATACTGTGCGTATTATGGCATAGCTATATCGCTCATGATATGTAGATACTCGACTTTGTATCTTACAGACCTTGTACAGTAAGATTACAACTGATAATGGCAAAATTCAGAGGCAGAGTTGTTCAGTAATTATTGTGTGCTTATTCACAATTATTTGTTTGCTCCTTATTCTATTGCTCATTCTTCTAATGAGGGGTCTTGTGCAGAGCTGGCACTATTGGCTGGCCAGGCCCGCCCAGTCAGGTGGGCCTGCCCGCTCCTGGCACTCTGGTGCCGCCCCTGGTCCTATGCGTTAAGGGGGTTGTGTATGATCTGGAGGGGTTTCACACTCCTTTGATAAATAAGAACAAGGACAGAGGCGAACAACCTAGTACAACAAATGGTTAAATCATGTAGAATAGGATAAAATAAAACAAAATGAAACAAAAGGATGGATCTCTCAGGGCAATGTGTTTTCCAGGAGGACCTCACTTCCTGCTTATAGATGCTGGGGGGCTCAATAGGAACAATGGGACGCGTTTCGAGCGGACGCTCTTTTTCAACCATAGGGCTATGCCAACTCTGGGGGTTTGATCATGGATATGGAGGGACCCCACAATGGGGTTTTTATATAAAAAAAAAGGCCCAGATTGCGCAAAAAGTAGCATTTTTGAAACCCAAAGCCTACATTTCTCTTTAGCTCTGTGTATGCAGGGACAGTTTCCTAAAAACAATTCAGTAATAAGCACATTCATCCTTCTCTCTACCATTGCAAGATACGTACACAAGGTTGGATAACCAGTGAAAACTGAGGAACAAAGTGGCAAAGATGATTATAAGAGATTGTCAATGAGATGCTGACATAACAACATTGGCATTTACATTTTATGTAGACTGAAATAGAGCCAATCAAGCTCAGCAACTGTGTACTTCATTGGCTACTTTCCAGTCGACAACAATTTTGGATTCAGAAATGTCAGTGTCTCATTGACCATCTCTAAAGCTGGCCATAGACACTTAGTTTCTCTGCAGATTGACCGCATGTGATGACCATGCGGCCAGTCGTGCTGAGAATCGCCCGCGCACGTATTGTGTGCTGCCATTTACTAAGGCTGGGGATCTGATCGCCGCACATCTACCCAGCTTAAGAGGGACAAGTGGGACAAGGTTCGGCTTGCAAGGCTCCCCTACACGTTTTGATTTTCCACATGGTTAGATCAACCTAGATTGATTGAAATTGACTGAAAAATCGATCAGACATGTTGGAGATTTTTTATTGCATCGAATGTTATTTTGTTGTGCCTGACCGATTTTGGTTCGATTTTAAATAATGAGCATACTTCTACATCCAGTGGCAGTTATCTGAATGTGTTTACCAACATCTTCCTTCGATTATGCTTCCGACCAATCAAATCATAAATTACGATTGAATCTGACATTGATCGTAGGCCAATTGAAAAGTCTATGGGGGCCTAAGGCTATGTTCCACATCTGTCGAGACCCCCTCCGCTAAGCTCAGTGATTGGCAGGGATCCGAGGATTAACTGCTCAGCGCATGCTGTTTTTAGATATCCGCCAATGCAGAGCACTCCACTACGTTCAGCCTTGCATCGGCAGAACGGCTCGGCGCAGTGAAGACTCAGCATCCGCCTAGCAGGTAATGTGCTTTGTCTGGACCTCCTGCCAAGCAATACACTTAGCCGAGGGGGTCCCGACGCATGTGGAAACCCCCCCTAAGTTTAGTTACAACTTGTATTGGTTAACTAAAGTTATTCTGTATCATTTTGTAATATGTGTGTATCAACAAAACACATTTTCAATATAAATGTTACATTTCTGCTTGAAACTCATTTGTGATTTCTCTTGTACTTCCAGTAACAAAGGGATGGAGCATCTGCTGAGCATGAAGTGTAAGAACGTGGTGCCTGTGTACGACTTGCTGCTAGAGATGCTGAATGCGCACACACTGCGGGACCATAGAAAGCCTATGGCAGCTGCCAGCTACAGTGCCAAAGCCGATGCCAGGGACCCAAATTCTCAGCCGCCTCAATGATTGACCAAGCTCCGTGTAACTAATGTGAAAGATGATGACTTAACAAAACCTGCAAACGTTTACTTGACTTAATACAAGGAGGTAATAACCCTTTCTTGTTTGTGCTTAACACAATTAACATTCTATATAACACATGGACATACAATTCCTATTCAAATCTGAATGTACTTTGTACAGTTACTACAAGAAAATAATTTTATATCGGATTCTCAGGTGAGTTTCTTCAATTTGCATGCACTCGATTTGTATATATTTATAATGGTGGGGCCAAAGTGTGACCCGGGGTTGCCATTTTCTTTGTGGGGTAAGATGCGGTCCTAAGTGGTTTTCCTGTTTCTTTCATTACTAACCCCTGTCCTTTTGAAGAATAATGATGGCAACAAGTCAGGACGGATGGGGTCTTGTTCATATGGATGGTTATTAAGGTTCATAGCCACCAGTATTGATGTTTTTCCAAAGCGTTTGGCAGTCACAGGCCTTTGTCCAAGCAGTGGGTTGGCTAGACAAGCCACTACCTGGTTGATGCCAGCCGTGTCTTAATTCTGCCACATATACCTGTCAACCTCCTACCAAAATATAAAATACATATAATATAAATGCTCTAATTTGTTTCATGGATGGTGGCGTGGTAAACATACTTGCCAAGTATTCTGTTTTAGCCAAGAGACTACTGTTTTTCACTTCTCTTTCCCACCCGCGGATCAGTATTTTTCCCCTCAAAGCCCTCAGTAGGCTCAGTTGTACTTTGTAACTGAGCCTACTGACAGATATAACAGGAATACTAATCTGGGAGGATGGTGATAAAGAGGTGAAGGTAATAGTAGGGGGTTAGTAGGTTTATAGAGAGAGGGGGCCCGTTACCCTCCCCGCTTGTCCAAAGGAAGCATCGCAGCTTTTGGAAAGTGCAAGTGTGGCCACTTGCATGGTGTCTGTAACATCACTTCTGCCACGTTTTTCCTTATTTAAGCCCCCCATACACCTTTAGATCGCTCTGTCAGATATCCTTTAGATCTACAACCCTTTAGATCTACAAACAACTGTGTTGCATAGGGTCCTCTGTGATTGGACACAGGTAGACTTGATTGTTTAGATGGTTTTGGTAAAACAAAAGGAGATCTAAAGGAAATATGACAGAGAAATCTAAAGGTGTATGGGGACCCTTAGAAAGGGAAAACCTGACAGTGGGTGAAAAGAGTGGCAACTACTGTCCTACTGTCCATCCTTCTGAACAACCCAAATATATTCGATAGATGGCATCCTTATTTTGGCTATGTCTGTAAAGATGATTGTTGACTGCAAGACTACAGATTAAACATGAGAATAATGCTGGAGACTTTCTTTGTCTGAGATAATTCTTGACGATTTAACTGCTTTGAACTTGAGAAGTGATGATGTTTAATAACATTATATGGTAAGACAGAAATATTACAATGACATGAGAAATAAGAGCTGAAAAGAAAATCTGCAGATATGTGAAAAATGAAACATTTTAAATAAGGGCTGCGTAATATGCATGCGCATAAGGCCCCGGGGCTCCAGCTGGTTAATTGCATGCCACTGGAGATAACTGAGGTGACCAATTTTGTCCACAGGAGGATAAGGCACGTGGTAATGCCACCAGTCTGAGATCGGTGTCAACAGATCATGCTATCACAGTCTGGGATGATACTAGCCTGGCCCCTACTGCAAGCAACTGGTTCTTATCCAGGGAATGTGTTCTATTGCATCCACCGGCTGCCCACACGCCAGTATATACAGTAGAGGAAGGAAAGCCTGAAGACAACTCTCTAGCCCAATTGCTGCTGTCTCATCAGCACCTGCTCCTCTGAACCCCCCCCCCCCCCCCCCCCCCCCCCCCCCCCCCCCCCCCCCCCCCCCCCCCCCCCCCCCCCCCCCCCTTCCTAGGCCTCAGCTTTCTCCCCTTCCATCCCCAGGGGCCTCATAGGATGCAGAGTTAAAGGGGACAGCACCTGACCTAATTTGTGTGGTTACACTCCAGTAGTATTGAATTACTTGGTTCACATAAAACTTAATTCATGTAGCTTGACACAAATGTGCCTTTGACAACATGGCACCAGACTGATTAGCTAGTTGATTCGTTAGATCGGTAAAGTTGTGTAAAACTTGAGTCAAGGAGGTTAAAATTAAAGTTAGCATATAGTTAGAAAAATTTAGCTGCCTGTGAACCTGTTTGGTAATGAATAATTTAAGGATAAACTTAAGGGTGTGTAAACAGGTTATTTGTAAATATAGTCAATAGGATGTTGAAATGTTGGCATTAGCATGAAAATTCTATCCAGACTCAAATTGAGCCAATCAAGGATAACAGCTGCTGTGCTGTGATTGGCTCAGTTTCAGCCTGCATACAATTTGCATGCTAATGTCAAGATTTCAACATGACAAACAACCCATGTGTGCATAGACTCATAGACCACCTCTAGTCATTTGTGTTGTTGTCATGCAATGATTTCACCAAAATTAAGCCCTCCATTCACTTTACAATCTTTCTTTACAATTTCTGTACAATCAACTTTTGTTCTCCCAAAACCATGTAATATGAGGACCTTTCTAATCCAATCACTATGTATTCTATCAGGGAGGACCAGGCACTACATAGCAGTGATATACACCTTCCAATCACTATGTATTCTATCAGGGAGGACCCGGCATTACATAGCAGTGATATATACCTTCCAATCACTATGTATTCTATCAGGGAGGACCCGGCACTACATAGCAGTGATATATACCTTCCAATCACTATGTATTTTATCAGGGAGGACCCAGCACTACATAGCAGTGATATATACCTTCCAATCACTATATATTCTATCAGGGAGGACCCGGCACTACATAGCAGGGATATATACCTTCCAATCACTATGTATTCTATCAGGGAGGACCCAGCACTACATAGCAGTGATATATACCTTCCAAGCACTATGTATTTTATCAGGGAGGCCACTATACTCCACAGTTGTTGGTAGATCTAATGGAAATTGTATGGATTGATCTTTTGGTGTATGGGGGGTTTTACAGAAGAACTGTATGGACGTTGTTGACTCTTCAGTTAAAATGAACAGCGGCCTTGAAATTAAAGGTTATCACCTATATTTTTTACAGCACATTTGATAACACATATTAGGAAATGTCCCTGTTTTACCCAAGTGCATGTTGGGCTAAAACTACCCATACAGGGTTGATGCCCGTGCAATTGAGGAACCCTCGGGTACAGCTTGATGACATCATCGCACTGTGCTCGAGAGTCCTTGATTGAACAGAGAAACGAAGTGCAGCACTTCACAATCTATACCATTCGATACTTTGAATGTCCTCATCCAAAGTAATGGAAATCAAACAGAGTTCACCAACATGTTGGTTCCCTGTTCAATCGAGGTTTCAGTTTGAGTACAATTGATCACCATGAACACGCACCGCGATCAATTGTGCTCGGGTCAATTTTAAAATGGCCACCTATACACTCTACACCTGCTGGATGCCACCTGTATGGACATTATTGGTACTTTTTAAAAGTTCAAAATAAATTTCAAGACTTTGCAGATGAGATTAAACCAACTAAGGCGCATGGCGAGACTATCAAAGGTTGTGCTTTCTGGTGGCAAATCTAGTGGGGAATGAAGGGGTATTCCTAATGTACACTGTTGCCCCGAAAATAAGTTATCTTTGAATTTTTGCCTCACACTGGAATATAAGACATCCCCTGAAAATAAGCCCCCCCCCCCAAAGATACGGTACTGTAACTCTGGACAGGGGGGATCAGAGGGGGCAATCACAACGACACAGGAGGATCAGAAGGGGTTACTAAAATGGTAACCCCCCCCCCTCTGAGTCTCCTGTGCCATTTTGATTCCCCCCATGATCCCTCCTGAGTCATTTAAAGTGATCCCACCACCCTGATACCCCAGTGCCGTATGCTTCTTCATGGAAAAATAAGACACCCCCTGTATATAAGACATAGGACATCTTTGGGAGCAAAAATTTATTTTGGGGAAGCACGGTACTAGAAGAAGCATGACACTAGTGCTGTTCTCTTGACTCCACAGTCTTAAACACTGACAAGAATCCAATTAATTTAGGCCAAGTTTTTTTTTTCTTTTTTACATTTTACCAATTTTGTAAATGCGCAGTGGGCTAATGTATGGGGTTGGACATGATTTTTACATGGCTAACTGAGGTTAGGGGTTATTTATATTCCTGAGTCCATTTTCACAGCTTCCATCAGGCCAAATGCGTTTGATAATGACACGTTCCTTAGTTGCAGGATGCTTCCAGCCGTCGGGTATAGATTCGGTGGTCATGAGAAAACTCACATCGGCCTCTGGCGTACAGTAACTGCATTTACAAACTTTAAATGTTTATTTGTATTAAAGGGGACCTACCATCAGAGATGGTCTACACATGAATGGCACTAGAATTTCTGATAATAGGGAGGAATGCATAAAAAACTCGCCTGTAATGAGATTTAGGAAGATCCCCTGCAGCCCTCCCTCACCTCAACCTTCTTCCACATGTTTGCTGTGTCCCCCACATGGCTTGTGGCAAACTGCAAACGGGAAGTGGGAGACGAGGGACTCCTGGGACTTTAGCGGCAGTTCTTAAGGGTAAATCATACAAGTATATAATTTTTAAACATATTTTATTGTAAAAAACTAGAGGTAAATCCTAGGGGCAGTCATAGGCAGACCATGATTACATCAGCAGTGAAGACAATGTTTCAAAAATGTGTTACATAGTGACAGCGCGTAAAAAACAGTTTCAACTTATAGGATGATAGATCTAACCACGCACATGATGGATATGTAGAAACCCATATGCGTACAGAAATCACTTGAATAACAACTCCGGACGGCGTTTCGCAGCGCTAGGGCTCCCTCAGGAGAATATTCTATGTTATGACCAATACTAGACATAGTGGGCAAAGATCGAAAAAAGCATCAGGGTTAGTTTAGGTAAAAATAAGAATGGTGTAAATCCACTGAAAACATATATCCAAGGTAATCGATATTTGCAGGCCACTCAGGCGATTCAGTAACAGTATGGTGTGGATGCGTAGGAAACCACAAGCAGAGGCCGTGCCATCGAGGTGGGGTGAGGCCCCGCCGCGAGGGCCATAAGGGACGCACATCTGCCGCCGCACAAAAAAAAAACCCCCCCCCACCAGGAGGGGGAAGGCCCAGAGTACCGCGAAGGCTGCGTCGGGGCGAATAACGGGGGGACCAGAGCTCAGGCACATAGTGATGGGCCCGGCGACCATACTGTGGGTGAAGAATGTTAAGGAGAGAGGGGAGTCAGAGCACACATATACCCGCAGGACAAGCAGCAGGTCAAGCACATCCCCACAGTGGGGCAGCCATCAACGGCCGAGTAACAACATGTGTTAATAGGTGAACTATAACAACAAGAAATGTGTATAGAACCGCAACACCCAATGTGTGTATGTTAGTGTGTAAATGGTGGTGTGTAAGTGAAACCGTAATGTGTATGTGAAGCAAAAATGGGGAGCAAGCGAAATAAAAGTGGTTTGTAGATGATGAAGTGAAATAAGCACCACCTCGAAGGTGGAAGGGTGGGTGTTAGAAGTGTAAGAGTGTAGGGGCGTGTAGCCTCAACCTCTAGTAAGTGGGCCTCTGACTTCCTTACGTCCCCTCTGGGCTACTCTACCCCTGGAAACCAATCAAATGATGTATCATAAACCGCAACACCATAAAACGAGTCCCGCTCTGACAGATCCAAATACAAAACATCAAGCCAACGGGGCTGAGTGGTTCGCTACCCTGAGCTCCTCTCCGCACGAGGCGCCGCAGTGTGGCGGCGCGCAGGGCCGGCTGCAGCCTCGCACCGCGGAGCAGTAGGCGCTGTACATCCCATCCGCGCAAGAGGCAGACCACCTCCCAGTCCCACGTCGCACAGCATGGCCGCGGCTCCGCCACACCTGCGCTCCATAAGATCCGCCCGCGCCGAAATACAGCCATGGAGACCCAGAGCGGCAGACCGGCCCCCGCCAATTGTAGCATCGGCCGTGGCTGCACCGTAGTCTCCATGAGCGACGCCACGACGGCGCAACGTCGCCACAAGCCAGGGGGCCGAACGCATGAAGGGAAACGGAGAAGGGGTATACTCCCTCCCGCCCACCCTCCCAACCATCAACCCACCGCGCTCAAGCCCAATACACCCCCATTATCCAGCGCCGCACCTCCGCCGCACGCCAAGGAGATGCGAGGGGGGGAGCACGGAAGGAGTGCGAAGGCGATTGCGGGATGATGATACGTGCGGTCCCTACAGGACCGTCGTTGGCGTCCGTGAATTGCAACTGAATCCCAGCCCCGCCCTCCGCCCACCCTCTCCCACAATGAGAAAGAGGAATGGTCCGGGGGA
>CM070043.1:3768053-3796954 GCA_036250615.1 Ptychadena robeensis
TATCGACTATTCTTCCTCCGTCTGCCGCCCGCCCCGACCTCTGCTGTTATTGGATTTTCGCTATGTTTGCCGCCTGCCTTGACCTCGCCTGTCCACTTTTCACACGATCTGCCTACCTCGCCCTTCGCTGATAACTCGGAACCTACTCTTCCGTCTTCCCCCTTAAGGGGACTCTTCTTTGGAATCCCAGCTCCACCCTCCTGGGGGGTACGCCAGGAAGCAGACCTTGCCACCCCGAATGGCGGGACAATCCACGGGTCCCCTCAAGAGGATCCCTGCCTATCTCCCGTAGGGGGCCTCTACCCGGCACTACATAGTTGTTGGTAGATATAATGGAAATTGTATGGAGTGATCTAAAGGTAGCCACACACGGGTCGATTTGTCAGCGATCATGCCAGGGGATCCTGGAATCGGCGATCGATCATTTTGTGAATTGATGGAACACCACCTTGGGGATCCGATTTGTGGTCGATTTGGACATGAGTCGATCTCTAAAATGGCAGATTCCACAAAATACATTGATTAGAAAGGCTGCTACATAGGGAGCTATAGGTCCCCTAACCGACTTTGCCAAACGATTGACCCAAAAAAACAGACATGTCGGTTTAATGTCCAATCAGATTTTTAGTCAATTCCGATCTGGCTCCCGATATCGGATCTCTTTATCTCTGCTCAAATATGGAGCCATGTATTCCAGCCCTATCAGACATGACCGTAAATCACAGTCAATGTCCATTGCTGAGCTGGATGACCCAGCAGCGCCACGCCTCCAGCTCCTTCGATATTGGGTTCAGCGCTGGAGCTTCCTCGCACATCTTGAATATCGAGCCATGTATGCCCACATTTAGCGCTTGGTCTAGAAGTCTGCAAAGCATCCGTTTCCATGCAGAGCAACGGACATCGGCAGTGAAATAATGTCCATCATGTCCGATAACCCTGTTTTCCGGTGGGATTGATTGATCCCGCTCGAAAACTGGGATGGCCGCATATGATATGAGCCAGATAGATGGCCGTGAGCGTGCACGCACGATATACCCTGCTTTACTGGTTGGTAGGGGATCAAATACATATTTCCCTCATTGCAATAAACAGCATTCTCTGACTTAAGTGCACTGGCTTTTTTTTGGTTGGCAATATATCTCTCACAGCTCCCAATCAGTTATAGACTGATCATTTCTTTGATCCCCTGCTGATTTTTTTTTAAATGTTTGCCCTCTGACAAATACATACGTATTTTCTTCACTGTATGTATGTATGTATGGGTGGGTTTAAGTATTTATCAAAACAGAATCACAATAATAATGACTTTGCAGTTAAATGTATCCATTTGGCCCTACATTTACTATATGTCCGTTAGTAACGTAGGGGCCACAAAATAGAAGGGAGGGAGTAATGGAAGGTTAACACGATGAAGGGGGGGGGGGGGGGGACAAGACATGGACCAGTAATGTACTTTAAGAATATACTGCTTCTGTATAAAATAAATATTAGCTTTTAGTTGAATAATTCGTAAGATACCTGGTCTCTTGAGGTGTCCCAGTTGCAGCCTGAAAAAAACAAAACAGAGAAAATATATAAAAACATGTCTCAAAATGAGTCCAAACAATGAAAAACAAGGAAAGCTCTCATCTCTATTTTATTTGAACCAGTTCTGGGGAAAGTTTCAGTGATTTGGGATCTGCAAAGATTTAAGTTATTTTATACTTTAGTGTTGCTTGAAGAGCTTGGCTCCATTGCACTCCATTTCGGCGCAGTGCACAAGCCCCCCACAGAAGTCAATGGTCTCCACAGTGCGTCATAGCCACAGACCTGTCACTTCAAGCCTCCGTTGCGTTTAGTTTAGCGTGACGCATTGACAAAAGATGTGCGAGTCTGACATATTATCAACATGCCCGAGCACATAAGAATAAGTCAGCCCATTGATTTAAAGGGGCCACGCTATGCAGCGACCCTATGTAGCGCACCCCGTGCATCCATTCACATAGTGGGGCCATAGCCTTAGTTTATGGCATTAATAGTAGATGTTATAGAACAGTGGTGGATAACGGAGATTACATGGAGAGTCACATATATGGCCCTCAGCATCACTAAAAAGCCGCACATAACATTTTCAATCTATACAGCATTTTATATTGGGTATATGACAGCATGCAGAGCTAGAAGACATTCATTTTCATTTTTTTTTAATCAAAACTTGATTTAAATGCTACATTAGGGAACACTGTAGTAGCCTTTGATGATATCTATGGGACATATAACCTTTGATTCAAAGGTTTTCTGCCCCTATTCTGAAGTTATGTGCCACAATATATATTATACAATCATCCCTCATTATTTGGGATAGTGGGAGCATAGACACTCACCTGTGCACCAATCTCTCGCCAACGCGTTTTTGCCCGGGAAGAGAGGGAGAGGCAAGGGACTTGCTCAGAGGTCACCTGGATCACTGACCCTGACCAAGTCACTTGCCTCTCCTCCTCTTGCCACTATAAGAAGCTTCCTAGGCCAGGACACATCAGCAGGGGATTGGTGGACAATTGAGTTTCTATGGCCTATGCATTAATATTTAGGTTTCGGGGGCCACAGGTGGAGGACAGAGGAGGGCCGCAGGTTGGGCACCTGGGACTTAGAAGCAGGTTGGCCAACATAAATGCCTGTGTTCATCATCTTTTTACAATTCATATTTCAAGCGGAGATGATTTATACCGTATTGGCATTAAAGATTTCCACTCAAATGAACAATGGGGCTAGGTGCGTTAGAGTGCTTTTTAAAATGAACGGGAATCCACCTTTAAAATGGATGTCTAGGTGTTTATTAAATGTCTAGAGCAGGGGCCCGTAACCTGTTTGGCTGAGAGAGCCATGAACGCCACATATTCAAAATTTTATTAAGTGAGAGCCATACAACTAAATCCAACACCGGAAGTGGCGTCACTGATGTCACTTCCGGCATTTGGAACACGGAAGAAACTCATTTAAAATACCGGAAGTGACATCAGTGACGCCAATTCCAGTGTTGGATTTAGTTGTCGACTGATTTAGCAGGGTTCGGGGGTATGCAGGGTTCATGCGAACCCAGCTCATCATGAACGCTAGAGAGGTTTAAGATTTGGCAGCGAGCCACATGCAGCCATCAAAAGAGCCACATCTGGCAAGCCATAGGTTCCTGACCCCTGATCTAGAGAATCGAATATATTATCTTCCATATATACCAGTCTTACCGGTCTGTCTGCAGATGCCACAGAGTCCACCTCATCTGATGCGCAATCCTCCTGCAATGTGAGATGGGGAGACATGAATACAACGTTGCTACAGTAACATGCAGAACTATATAAACATTAATGGCATCAAAAAAGCAGCAGACGGGGGAGTTTGTAGCGGGATAGTCAGCTAATGAATAGTCAGGCCTTGTTTCCACGGTTTTAATTGCAGCAATCGCGCCCATTCTTTTGAATGAGGTCATCTCCACATCTGCGTTCTAGAATTCGGGTCACCGCGTTTTGGATCGCGGGCCGCGACAACCGATCACGGCTAAAGACATGGACACGTTTACTAACAGTGTCTCAATTCATTGCTTTTTAACCACACCCATTCATTCTCTAAGGCGCGATCAGGTGGGGTGGGGCAAGGTTTCCTGTTCAACCCCCCCCCCCCCCCCCCCCCCCCCCCGTCCTGCTTGCAGGTGCCATGATTCTAATCATGGGAGACTGGTGGAGAGCACTGGGTGGTAGCGATCTCCGTGCTGTGATTTGGATCGCGTCAGATTGTGAAAGTGGAAACATGCCCTTAGACACTCGAGAACAGGCTTCGGTGTTCCATCATCTTGGATAACAATTCCTAGGAACTCTGTTCCGGTATAGTTGTGGCAGATTTGAAACAATAAGAATTTCATTATTGAAGTGCCTTTCCTTAGCTAAGCTGCCAAAAGAAGTATAACCCTAGGTAGCAGCTGCTAAGGCACATGATTTTGCTTGGAGATAGATTATTTCAACTAGCTGATTTGTAAGTTAGCCCCTGAACATGGCATCATCACCAAAACTGCTGGAGATGTACAGAAGGGATGTGGGAACATTGTAAAGAAAAAATGATTGCTCTAATTCAGTGGTTCACAAACCGGGGGGGCACGAAAGTATTCCAAGGGGAGCATTGGCCCTCATTCTTAACCGGTGTTTGAATGGGCAGGGGAAGCTTAATAATGTTCCTATATAAAAAAGGGGGGCCCTGCGGGGAAAGTTTGAGATGCACTGCTCTAGCTTATGGAGTTTTTGCATAAATTAATTCACCTTTTGACTTGACTTTGAACCTGATTTATTCAAAAGTAACATGTGTATTTTTTTTTTAAAATATTCCCACAACTGTTACCTACATCTGCAGTTTGCTGATCCACCCATGAATTGCCGCGACTTTTTGTGATCGACCTTAGCACTTTAAATACTTGTACCACCCTGCCTCCCAGGATAAACATGTAGTATATAGAAGGACTAAATGACAGTAAAGCTAGGCATACACAATGCTTGATGGAATTATAAATCATCATTGACCCCCCAGGTCCGATTGATTAACAACGTGTCAGTGGAAGAGAGCATTAGTAGGGCGGTTGATCACAAATTGATGGCTTAGTTTTATTTTGCAATCTGTGACGACCATCTTCATTGCCCATTGCCTTTGTTTTCTGTGAAGCTACAGTCTGCATCTGGATTTACCCTTAATGAGGACCTATCACTGAGACATTATGTATGCTGCCATTCCTGAGCTCATTCACTGCTTGTATACAGGGTCGGCACCAGAAGCGGGCGGGCACAGGAGGCCAATCAGGGGGGCAGGGCTACGTCTCACAGGTCAGGTGGGTGCAGGTAGGGGGCCCAATCGAGCGAGAACACAGACCTGACCCCCCATAGCACTGGCGCTGCCTGGATATAAAGCCGATCTAAAACTACCATACAGATAACCAAGCTGTGCCACAGAACACCCACCAGGCACACAGTATTTATTTTTTTGGAACCAGGTCAGTAATGGAAGATTACATAATCTCTAGGCCTAGGTCTGTTTTATGTAAGCGGTGTCGATTCTCTGCATGGATTTTTGCATCCTTACCTAACAAGTGCTAATGACGTCATCAAAATCTATACAATCACAGAAAAATTCAGACGCATCACCTTCAGCAACAGGCATGTCCGTAACAGAACGTGTCCCTGCCAAGTTCCAGCGAAATCTCTATATATAGAGAGCAGCAACAGGGCTGTGCTAAATATAGAGGACGAGTACTTCTGCCCACCATTACTCACCAGAGCTCGCTGCGCTGCTTTCACATCTCTGGAAACTTCTTTTAGGAGTTGCTTCATCTTTGTTGCAATGACATGCGTTCTCTCCTCGGCCTCCACATAGCCTCCGCCTGCGTTACTCCCTGACAAGTAGCTGGACATGTCCTGAAGGGACTTGGCTTGGATTCGTTTCTCCAGCAGCTGCTCTTCCAGTTGCTATTTACAAGGTATGAGGAGCAGCATTAATATAACCATTCCAATTTATTGCCATAGCATCAAAACCCTGTTTACACCAAATATTCTGCAGCATGGTTGTTCCAGGTCTGTTATTTATAATTGAGGGTTCAGAAAAAAGGTTTTTAGGTAAATCTATTGTAAAATCCAAATTTAAATCCATATATTATATACATTATGAACCCATTAAGTTTTATTCTTCAGAACGTCTGGTCTTTAAAGAGTTTAGAAAAAAATAGAAGTCCAGGTATACAATATAAAATATATATGTGTAAGGGTAAAGTAAAGCTCCACTTCGGCGGTTTAGGAGCAGAAGCGGTGTGGCGTTTTTTTTTAGCCATGGCCGAACCGCTCCCATTACCCCTGAAAAAAAAAGCACTGCACCATGGCTAATCCAATGCTCAAATGCGCACTCGTGACTCCCGCATCCATTGAAATCATTTGACGCGGATCATCCATGGTTTTGCCGCGGGTTTTAGCCCATTGACAAAATGGGCAAAAAAAAAAAGCAAAAAAAAAAAAGCAGTATAAACACAGCAGGGAAACCGGACAGAAAAGCACATGCTTTTCTGTTCTCCGTAGTGGGGCCTTACCCTTAATGTAGAATAGCAGCGATAGTTAGGGCAGTGGTTCCCAAACTGGGGGTTTGGAAGGTATTCTGACCCTCATTTTTAACCTGTGTTTTAAATGGGGAGGGGGGGGGGGCAATAATATTCCCAAATAGAAAAGGTGGGCCCTGCAAGGAAAGTTTGGGAACCACTGACTTAGGGGAACTAGTGGTTGATATCACCAACTACTGCAGTGAACTCCCCGTGCCTCAAACCCAACAATAGCACACATTTGGTATGACCCCCATAGCAGAACATTTACCATTAGATTCCTTTGGCACTCCAGCAGAGCTTGTTGGTCACTCTTATGATTCGCCACCTGGTATTTTACTCTACGAGCCTCTGCCTCTGTCAACCACAGCAATAGCCGGTGACTTGTCTCATGGAACTCCTGAAAATTATGAAAGACACAGTTTAACATACTTCAAAAGTTTTTGTAAGGCAGACACCACAGTAGTAACAGTCTCTGATGGTTCTAATAGAGTGTTACTAGGACAGAGACGCACTGAATGCTGCAAATATCAGGTGACCGCTGCTGTAAGTCTGCCTCCAAGACATCTAGATAACAATATGTCTGGAGTCTCTAAAAAAGCAAATTTAAATGCGTTTCTGTGGACAATGTCACTGATTTGGAGCTGTACAACAGTAAGTAGTGTAGTTATTTACACCATGAATTAAAAATCACTCTGCAGAATTGGCTGCAGCTCAGTGGATACTGCAGAGATCCGCAATTGTAAAATTTTTCTGACAGCAGGAGGGGCGCTTTTTCCGAGTACGCCCCTCCCACTGCCTTACGTTGCGCCGAGGCAGCCACAGTGTAGGAACTTGTCTGCTTAAAGGCCCCCATACACGTGTCAGATTCGCACCGGATTCCGGCAACGATGATTCCGGGCGGTGCACGCCAAAAACGATGTGCCGGAATCGCATGCAGCCCACCTGGTCCGATCGTCGCGTCCGATTGACAGGGGCTCAGAATCGGATCCGAGGAGAACCAAACATGGTGAGGCTTCTTCATGCGATTCTGGTCGGATCAGGGAGAGGTTGCCCATTGGAGTGGACAATTCGGACACGGAATCCTCCCAGAATCCGTTGGAAAAGGTGGTATGCTGCCGATTGAGATTCTTAATTGGCCGATTGATCACACCTGCGATTCCCGGCAGATAGCCGAGAAACCTCGATCGGACTGATGAAATTGATTGGACAGGAATCCGACACGTGTTGGCTAGGTAAGGCTGCAGTGAAGAAAGACCAGGTCCCGATAATGCACCGGGATTACAAACGTGATGACATCATACGTTTGGCACCCAGGTGCATTATGGGGCCCCCTTCAGTCGGCTGGCACCCTTTGTGTGCCGGCTTAAGCTTCAATGAAGACGCCGGTCTCCATTTAAGCTAATGCAATCGCGCTTCCCAGAGATTATCGGACATGTCTGTTCTCTGGCCGGCCGAGCAGTGGGGCGACAGGGATCTTTGTCTTATCGGCATGTGTATGCCAGGCATTAGTCTAATCTCACATTAGTCTAATCTCACAAGACTTGTGTTGTTATCAGTGATGTGTGTGTCTCCCACCCAGAGACAAATGTCATCAATTAGAAGTTAGGGTATCTTTCGACGGCGCTATTTGGACTGGATCCACATTACCAGTTCCCACAGTTTTCTGCCGATTCGCCGCTGACGTACTGAACTTGGTTGATCTTATACCCGGCAAATCCCAGTGCTGTAGGCAGGTAATGTGGATCGGCTCCATCGAGTCCCCGCCAAAGAATGTGCTTAGCGATTGCGTCGTTGAAACATACCTATACTTCACTTAAAGCTGTGTAATATATTCCTTCCAGAATAATGTAAAGCTTCATCCCGGGTCATCAGGACCGTACATCCATTAGGCCATGCTGTATACAATCCCCACACTACTTTCTGCATCACATTCACACTTTTAAGGCATGTTTGCATATGCTTGTGAGACTACACTGACTGTGTGTGACGGGAGGTGTGCTAGTATCACTGGACTACAGAAGGGGACTGGTGCCAAATAATAATGCCTGAATAAAATAACTAAACCACATATATCCTTGTATATACTGTTTTATTTGCTTGGTACCTTTAAGGGAGTAATAACACCATCTTTAAAAAAAAGATATACTTTTATCAAAAAGTGTAAACAAAAAAAAATTCAATAGTACCCAGTGCTAAGAAACATACTGTAGGTAACATCCACCTAATAATAGTTTGACTTGACACCTAATATTATTTAACTTTTTTTTATTTTTTATTTACTGGGCTAAAGCCCCCAAACCCCCCCCCCCCCCCCCCCCCCCCCCCCCCCCCCACAGATAGCTTCCAATCTTAGCCTACAATTTTTGAGCAATCTACTTTTCTTCTACCAAAACTATGTAATATGAGGAGCTTTCTAAAAGGTGGGTTTACACCTGTAGATTTTTTCTTCAATCAACTGCCAATTCGATTTTTTGTTGGATGTCGTTGTGGAACATCGTTCGTTCATTTATTGAATGTAACATTAGATTTTTTGTTCGTTCATCGCCGATCGAATGCAAATACATTCAAAATGACAACGACAGATGAAAATTAAACAACATGTTTGATGACCTTTCAAACTATTTTTTGATCGAGGTCGAACAAAATGTATCCATCTTACAAATTGGCAATTCTAGATTTTTGTTCAAGCAACCAAAAAAATCATTCGTTCTTTGTTGATTGAAGGAAAAAATCTACACGTGTAAACCCACCTTAACCCTTCCAATCACTGTGTATTCTATCTAGGACCGGTCACTACATAGATGTCTGTAGATCTAATGGAAATTGTATGAAGTAATTTAAAGGTGCATGGGGGGGCTTTAAGGACCCCCATACACCTTTAGATTTCTCTATGAGATTTCCTTTAGATCTCCTTTTGTTTTAGCAAAACCATGTAATATGAGGGACTTAAACAAGTCTACCTGTGTTCAATCGCGGAGGATATCTGACAGATAGATCTAAAGGTGTATGGCCAGCTTAAGTCCTAAATATAACTCCCATACAATAATAAATCTCCGGCAGATTCAGACATGTCTGTCTAACAGGCAATACACCATGGACATTTTGCAGTCTGTAAATTCTTACTGGCTTTACTGATGAGTTTTCAGTCTGATATCGGGGCTTTTTAGTAAGAATTGTAAATACCACAATACATCATAATGCTATAATGTGGAGTCTAATAAAACAATATCTGGTACATTTCCAAAAGTACACTCTGCTGGATGAAGTGTTTGTGTATAAAGCCCCCCATACACCTTCAGATCACTCCATACAATTTCCATTAGATCTACCAACAACTATGTAGTGCCGGGTCCTCCCTGATAGAATACATAGTAAATGGAAGGTATATATCACTGCTATGTAGTGCCGGGACCTCCCTGATAGAATACATAGTGATTGGAAGGTATATATGACTGCTATGTAGTGCCCGGTACTCCCTGATAGAATACATAGTAAATGGAAGGTATATATCACTGCTATGTAGTGCCGGGTCCTCCCTGATAGAATACATAGTGATTGAAATGTATATATCACTGCTATGTAGTGCCGGGTCCTCCCTGATAGAATACATAGGGATTGGAAGGTATATATCACTGCTATGTAGTGCCGGGACCTCCCTGATAGAATACATAGTAAATGGAAGGTATATATCGCTGCTTTGTAGTGCTGGGTCCTTCCTAATAGAATACATAGTGATTGGAAGGATTAGAAAGGTCCTCATATTACATGGTTGTGGTAGAAGAAAACTTCATTATACAGAAATTGTATGGTAAGATTGTACAGTGTATGGGGGGCTTTAACTGGACATATACTGTTAAATTTTCCATTCATTTTTTTCAAATTTTATTGATAACAGCCCTGAGTACTCTGTTATTAAACACCGAAGCACAGAACTAAAATGTGCTCAGTAGTTCCATCTGTTGGAATGTCTTACCTCACATTGGTTGAGATCATCCTGCAAGTTCTCTCTCCACTTGTCTCTCTTACGACATGCATGGTCCCAGCGGGAGTTCACCTCGTGCAGCCTCCTCAGAAGATTGCCACTATCTGCATCGTCTGCGTGCTGGAACTCTTTACTGCTCAGGTTTGCAGATAGAACCAGAGCTTTATAATTATCAAAAGCCTTCAAAGTATCCTGAGGGAATGAATAAACAAAACACAGCAATTAACTTCTTCAAGCCAACATGGACTCGTGTTTATATATCATACTCGGAACATGCTTGCTTAAGCTAGCCACACATGGTTCAATTGACTGTACAATCAATGTAATTCGATCAATTTTTTTAGTCGGTCGATTGAAAATTGAAGCATGTCCACATGGTATGATCGTTGAAATTCGATTTTAATTGTCATTTTGCTCGATCGAAATTTGATCGGACCAGTTGGAAAATTTTGATTGATTGTCCCCACATTGTGTCTAATTTTTTGTACTGTTGTTTGACCCGTCCAATTGAGATTCGATTCAATCAATTAGCATACTGTAACTTCTGGGAGGAGGGAAATGCAATACAGTCATTTAAACCATGCAAGCATGCATTGTAATGGCTTGTGTGTCTGTTCACTGACACACAACATGCAAATGGCGATCTCTGTGAATACATCTCCTAATGTAATGTGTGGCCCCCAGTGTCCTTTTGCCAAGATTATTATAATGTACTGGATTAAAATGCAAAGATATGACCTATGGGTTTTTGATCCCTCTGTGACCATCATTGGTCCCTTTTTTGATCACTCTGCGAACATCAATGGTCCCTTTTTGATCACTCTGTGACAATCGCTTTTTGATTACTCTACGTTTAAAAACGATTAAATTCAATCGAAGTCGGGCTTTGATTGCATACTCAATGTGGTGTGTACTTCGATTCAATTACAATCGACATACGATTTAATGATCGAATACTTCGATCGAATTGATGAAAGATTTGATGTCAATTGAACCATGTGTGGCTAGCTTTACTTTGTGAAAGTTACATTCAGATTTAATACACACAAGTTAATGTAAACTGAATTACAGACAAAATGGCAAATTAAAGATAACACAATTTAAGTACAACTCGATATCTCTCAGTTCCCATTGTTTGCTATCATAGGTTTAGGATAAAGGTACCATCCCAAAACCTTTACATATAACCTATGCCAGTGATGGCAAACCTTTTAGAGGCAGAGTGTCCAAACTGAAACCCAAACCCACTTATTTATCTCAAAGTGCCGGCATGTCAATTTAACCTGAATTACACAAATAACTCTACTTTCTTGTAATAGAGAAAAGGAGAGGGTATGGGGTGCTGTGTGCAATCAGAACAAAGGGAAAGAGAACTAACAGCATTGAGAGCCAATAGGCAGCAGTCCTTTCCTCTTGGCTGGCTGACAGACCGAGTGCCACCTCTGGCACCCATGCCATAGGTTCGCGATCACTGACCTATACATATTTCTAAAATGTAGAAGACGAAGGTTTTGAAGTGATACCATTTATTGGTTAACTAAAGTCATTGAAAAAGCAAACTTTCCGGATATCTCAGAACCCTTCTTCAGACTTAATACAATGCTGCGTTTGGGAGACTCGCATTTATACACAAAGTTACAAGGTCATAAATATTTTAACTAAAAAGCTTGACACACTTGACTGATGAAGGTGAAAGTTAAGGGTAAAGCTAGGGCTCTACAGGGATTTTAGCCAGTGCTCAAGTCGCCCATTCACAGCAATGGGGCTATGACACGTCTCCTCAGCCCTGATCCCCAGGGCCTCTGTCACGTTGATGTCAATGCAGCCACATGAACGCAACGGAGGCTTGATGTCAGCACATAATGGAGCCTTAGGGCTCGTTTCATTACGTCGTCCCGACGTAGCAGATAGACTTACCTGCTTGGCGGAAGATCTGTCTTCACGGCGCCGAGCCGCTCCACCAATGTAAGGCTGAACGTAGTTGAGTACGTTCAGCCTCTGCACCAGCGGATGTGTAAACAGACCATCTGACGAGCAGGCAATGTCTGTGTGATACGTCGGGACCCCTGCTTAGCGTATACGGTTAGTGGAGGGTCCTGACGTATAATGGAAACAAGCCCTTAGTCTATTGCGAATATGCAGAAGAGACCGCAGGGAAAAGACCACATGACTTTGTGGTGTTGTCCTCACTGGATAGGAAGAGCAACAAATCATAGGAATGAGGGCCAACTCAATGTGGAAACAGAGGCACCATAGCCTCAAACTTTATTTGAAATACAACTCTTTTCACCAGACACCAATCATGCAATGACATGCATCATATATACATATCTCGTTCTCCCCTCTCTGGCTGTTAGCACAATTCTCACATAGGGGGCTCCAAGTGCCCCCCCCTCCAGAACACCTCCGCACCTACCTAGTTTGGGAGCCACTGGGTTACTGTAACATTTCAAACTACTAATATATTTTCATGTAAAGTGATGGATCAGCAAGGCGCCCAGGATTGGGAGGTTTCTTATAATGTATTAGGGTTTTTATAAGATCAAACAGGAGATTACAAATCTGTACCTCTCCACTATGATCTTATAAAAAATCTAATTATTATATGGCAAACCCCTCAATTAGCCATTTTTTCAGTTATCACTCTACACGACTGAAGTGCGTGCCACCAGAAGGATGCAGACTTTATTCTTAGAGTGTGACCACCACCATACGAAGTAGGAATGGGTAGGCTGCAATCAGCTGCTAGAGAATCAGGCGGGGATTGTAGCGTGTATGGCTACCTTTAAGCAGGGTACAGACGTGGAGATATGGGTCAAATCGATGGCCGTTTCGAGTGCCCTGCGCACTCACGGCCATCTATCTGACCCATATAATCTGCCCCTAGATCTGTTTTCGAGCAAATCAATCCCGCTCGAAAACAGCCTTATCGGACATGACCCTTAATACGCCGATGTCCGATGCTTTGCCTGGGTCTCCAGGCAAAGCTCGTTCTGCTCTCCCCGGCTTCTCCGATATCTGACAGCAGCGTGAGGACGTCATCACACTGCTGCAGGGTACATCGAACGGCTCGAATATCGAGTCATCTGTACCCTGCTTTAGGCTACCATGGAACAAGGAGGTCCAACTGCTCTTCAAGAGGCTATGAGCAAACATTTACATAACTTTTTCTTTAACTAGAACAATAATTCAATAAAAAAAAATCTTCAATACTACACTTGGGATCTCTTATTTACTACCAACCCTATCTTTCTGCTGAATCGCATGACACATCAATATATTTTAACCGAAATCACTCCCTTAAAATCTGCCCTATTCCACAACACCTGTGGCCATTTCCTAAGTTTCATGCCGTCGATGCGTCCTACCCCACAAGCCCAGTATTCTAACATCTTCTCTATGCCGTGAAATCTTACTTCGCTGAAAGTTAGTTGACTCACCTTAAATCTCTTGACTTTCTGCTCCAGCTCCTGGATGGAAGCAGACGGCTTTAGTCTTTCAGAATTGTCAAGTTCCGCTTCAGTCTTTTGAAGCCACAGTGAGATGTTGTCTAGATCGCTGTTAAATTGCTGCCACTGCTGTAAATTCTGCTTTGCACTGAACTCGTTGCTTAAGCTCTGAGCCTGAATGATCTCCCAACGTTCAATAACACCTGCACAAACCAAAAAGAAAGGTCCGGTAAAACAAGTGGCGCCAACTACAAGATCAGAATGTCCTGCTGTCTATGTAAGGGCTTGTTTCCACTAGAAGCGGAAGCCCGCGGTGCGGCTACATCCGCGCCCATTCATTTCAATGGCGCTGGTCCCCTGTCCGCGGAATCGCGCGGACGGCCGCCTAAAAACTCGGTCGACCGAGTTTTTAGGCGGCCGCCCGCGCGATTCCGCGGCCGCCCAGCACTGACCGCGGCCATAGGGATGAATGGCCGCCGCTAAAAACCGCATGAGATGCGGTTCTTAGCGGCGGAGGTCCTTAGCGGCGGTAGCTGCGCCACGGGCTTCCGCTCAAGTGGAAACTAAGCCTAAGATGTGTTTATCTTTGGTTTGGGTATCAGAAGCACCAATAAACACAATAATATATATATATATATAGGTCAATAAGTATTTATGTGAAATATTTCATTCTGTCTAAAGGGCCAAACTCGAAAATACGCAGGAAACAAACCAGATATATTCTTTCTTTTCCACATTACTACTACTCCAATAGATCGTCATGAACCAAGTAAATAAACCCTATGGAAATGTGACATCACCACGCTGTGATTGATCATGGGTCGATTGCACGGCAGTCTACCCGTGTATGCCAAGTTTTAGTTTCAAAATTTGACATCTAATTGACAATCTCTATTCATACAGTGTGTATCCATCATGTATTGATCATGGATCAATCGAACGGGAATCAACGTGCACCCCTTTGCACATCAATTCCTGTTAATTGAGGACCCGGTACACCCAGTGTGAGCTGCAGCCCCCCCCCCCCCGCACAGCACACAGTGGGAGCTGATCACAGCTTGTAGGCTGTGTGGAGGCCAGCTGCAGAACTTCTTCTTTGGATGGAGACCACAGGTCGACCATGATTTACAGTCATGTCCGATATCCCTGTTTTCGAGTGGGATTGATTGATCCTGCTCGAAACCAGGGATGGTCGCATTAGATATGGGCCAGATAGATGGGCGTGAGTGTATATCTATGCGTGTATGGGCACCTTAAGACATTAGCATGCAAATTGTATGCAGATTTAAACGGAGGGCAAAAACGTCAGCTTTTGAGGCTCAGGTAAAATTTTCACTGGAAAGATGACTTGAAGATAGGTAGTTGGGCCTACAAGAAGAGTGACTTTAGCAGGGAAATGGCTGAAGCATAGCATCAGAAGTAGAAGAAGCACAATGAGCCAATCAGTCGTACCTTTGTAGCCAGATACAAACAACGCATAATCTCTAAAGAGCCATATCATGAATTAAAATCGATAGCATACACATTTTAATATCTACACATTTATTGGTCCACTTACAGGAATCATTCACCTAAAAGATTATGAAGTTTAATTGGGATATTTGATTTTCCTTTTTTTCTGCTCTGTATTTTAGCAAACCAAGCAAATGTGTATTACAGGTTTACTAGACAAAGATGAACTTTAGGTATAAAAATAGACTCTAGTAAGTGGATAAGGAAGTAATCAGCATCCCAAGACGTGTAATTGGATAAAAGACTTAGAATGAATAATGAAGAGAAAAAAACCCTTAGAAATGTTATAAATAACTTAAGAAGGTTTTGTTTAGATGCTCTAGGTACATGGCTAGAGATTGGCTGTATAGCAAGTCTATCAAACATGGAGAGTGCTTTTATGCTCATGTCCATATTCCATATTGAATGAAGCTCAGCGTTAACCCTTTATAATACCCTTATAAGTGGTATTACCAGCCCACTGCTGACTGTACTATGAAAGGCAGACCAAGAATTAACAATCATGACGCCTTTCACCACCTTTGCGTTTGGCCCGAGTTAACCTCCCTAGCGTTATGGGCTTTTCGCTCCATTGTGCTTACAGCTATGGAGAAATGAGAGCCGGCTGTCACGCCCGATCCTGGCACATGCGCAGTTTGATTCATGATCAAACTGCACCCATATTGGCTTTGAGCGTAACGCACCAGGAGGTTAACTCAGGCGAAGTTTTTCCATCATGAGTTAACTCAGGAGAAACTTACCTGTCCGTCGGATTCCCCCAGCGAGTCTGCCCCTGATCCCGTCACTGGTGATGTGAAGTGGGCAGGGGTAGGCGGCGCCATAGACCTCCTTTTACCAGCACAACTTTTAGCTACATTAAGCTACAAGTTATTTCCAAGGCAAGAGTATGTTTTACAAGGAGTGTAACAGCAATATCAGAGGGTCATTTTGATTTCCTGTAACATTAAAATTCAGACCAACATGTTCTATCCCAATATACCTGAATGTGTCTCTGTGCCGTATATTCCTCGAAGTCCCTCATCGTCAAGCTGTTCACTAGAAGTACCCGATGTCCTCAAATTGGATCCCCTGGAGGGAGTGGACGTCTGCTCGTTCTATAAATGCAGAAGCACAGACATTACCAGATGCAGTGTCACATTCATTTCCCTATAATAAGTATCTAGCAATACAAAACTTACAGTCGAAACATCGGGCGAGGCTGTGATTTTAGGGGAAGCAGTCATTCGGCCCTGTGAGGGCTCATTGTGTTTGTACTCTGGTATTACAGCTGCCATACGCTTGTCTGGAGAGTGCCAGGATGGAGTCTCCAAGTCAGATTTGCCTGTAAATATAGAACATTATAAGCGGAATATATAAAGGACTTTGGAATGTGGTGCCATTGAGCAGTCTTATTGGCTGGCACCACCATCCCATAAACTTACCAGCATGGAAGGAAAAAGCATGGGTGCAGGATATGAGGAGAACCTGAATAAAAGCTTATATGACTTTTTATAGAGACAAAGCTGAGGTTAGATCGGTAGTACTTTAAATGAATGGCTTAGCAAAAAGGTTTCCAAATGCCCATGCAGACCACGTGAAATCTAAAATGTTTCACTGCAAATGCACCTTTTGGATGAGTGAGATAATGTAAAGCAGGACAAGGGAGCAGCAAACATTTCATTGGAACCAATATACATTTTTCTATAGATGTCTGTAAAGGGCTCTGAAGATTCCATCATTCCCAGCGGAGAGGTAAAATGCATCGTCATATGGACATTGACCTGCCTCTGTATAGACATGCACTATAGTGGAATGGGAAAACAACACTTCAAGTTCCCCATTCCAACCAGATAGCTGTGATTTTTTTTCTGTGTGGGGCAATTCCATGATAAAGCTTGCAAAGGTTAGATTATTTCTTGTGCACTGTGTGTTTTGTGGCGATAGGGGGAAGAGAGTTAGGACCTGACAATGACTAGTCTTCCTGTACTTGTGGCCAGGGCCGCTGTCAGAAATCATCGGGCCCCCTACTTGGAAATGTTTTGGGGTGCTACCCACAACCCCTTTCCCTCTGAAGTTGTTGAGCGGGGGAGTGGTTGCTAGCAACACCTCCCTTTGCGCAGACTGTGACGCACAGGTTGCCATGCTGCCGCTGGGGCCCCTTGATAATGACCGCCGGGGCCCGGGACGGCAGCCGGGCCCCTGATGGCGGCCCTGCTTGTGGCAGCCAAAACTTTTTGGAGAAGCATCACAGGGACTGTAAGTGAAGGTCAATTTGTCCCAACAACAGTAAAAGCTGTTACCATTTCCCCCTCTATCCGAATCTAAAGCAGGGTACAGACGGCTCAATATTGGAGCTCCTTGCAGCAGCGTGATGACAACATCACGCTGCTGTCCGATATTGACAGAGCCAGGGGGACAGCTCTGCTCACTCTCCAGCTCAGCTGATGCTTTGACCCGCGGTCCCCATGCACAGCCACGGACATCGGCCGTATTTAACGGTCATGTCTGATATGGCCAGACATAGATGGCCGCATATTATATGAGCCAGATAGATGGCAGTGAGCGGCCATCGATCTTGCCCATATCTTCATGTGTGTACACCGCTTTAATCTTTAACCTTCTGAGCGTTCTCCCCGAATTAACTCGGGCTGAGTTTCATGCATCATGAAACTCAGCCCAAGTTAGCCGGAGGAACGCCCGAGGTCTCGCCGTCTTCTGACGGCGGTCGGGTCCGCCGATGCTTCCGGGTCCGCCCCCGATCGCGTCACCGGTGACGCGAAGGGGGCGGGGGTAGGCGGCGCCATAGACCTTCGTCAAACTGGAGGGGCGTCGCCTTTCTTCAGCAGAAGTCCGGCGTCTCCAGCGACGCCGGACTTTTGTTTACATCCCTGAGCTGAGCTGGCAATCATGGCGGAGTACATTGTGCTCCGCCACGATTGCCCGTGGCACGGTTATAAAAAAAACGTGCCACGTGGCAAACGCTCAGAGGGTTAAGAGCCTGTGCAAACAAAACATTTCACAAATTAGCATTATACAACATAACATGTAAATACTGCACCTCGGTCCTGCCTTAGATTATCATCAGTGAAGTTAAGGTGCAGAAATAGTAAGTATGGCTAACATCCAAGTGATTTCGTTTCAAATGAGCATGGTAAATAGTCAAATAATGAAGAAAAGTTAAAATCAACAAGAACAAAAATACACAAAGTGACGAGCATTGTGTATGATTATTGATGTGCAATGTCTTAGCAAGGCAGAGGCAAAAAGAAGTAAATCATTTATACAAAACGGATCCCACATCAGGATAATGCACATATCCCAACAAGGCCATACATCCCGAATGCTGAGCTATACATGTGGGTGACGTGCCATGGCAGACATCCTGGGATGTGGTTTGGGAAATATGATGCGCACACAAGCAATAGAGGTAAAAATTGCATAGATGAAGGGGTATGAGGAAGGAGCAAGCTTGCATCACAGCAATGGTGCCAGAGTGAGACACATGCATTGGGCTGGGGCCTACCAGAAGACGCTTGGACAGTTTTTGTTGTCATTATGACATAGGCCTCGGGACTTTCAGCAATTTCTACATCTGGAAGAAAGCAAGGTCATTTTTTTTTCCCCTCAGAGGAACATGACAAGACTGAACAATGTAAAAAAGGTTTTCAAAAGGCATACGGGTAATAATAAAACAAAGTCGTTAATAGGCAAAACTGACAGTCTCTACGAAGACTACACCCAACCCTCCTATACTCCTATATTTGCAATAAGTGCAGAAGACGAGAGTCTAAGTTAGTTGTGGCCAACTGAGGCGATATGGAGGGCCACAAGTGCGGCCCTTGGCATCACAAACAACACCGATCCAGCCCCCCCTACCCCGCCGACAGATCTCAGCAGGCAGTGGACCAGATTACGGCTGGCAGTTAAAACCCAACAGCAGTCCCCCTCCGGGGGCTGCGCTCATATGTAGACCTGGTTTTCCCAATCAACATGGACAATTTTACTGATGTAGGACCACCGAAGTTTATTTGGAAAGCTGGGTCAGCGTGTGACCACTACACATGGGGATATATGGAATGCTCGATATATATCAAAGGTTATGCGCCCCATAGATATTATCAATGTAGTCTAGTGGAAGCATAGGCACTCAGGCGCTGTCTGGGTCACACATTAGCTTTCACATATGCCAATTAGCGTGCTCAGCTGGAGGCTCTGGGAGTCCCTCTCTTCCTCTTAACACTCTAAGAAGGTCCCAGGCGAGGACACATCGGTGGAGGATTGATGAACAGGCGAGTTCCTATGCATTAACCTTCTGAACGTTCTCCCCGAATTAACTCGGGCTGAGTGTCATGCATCATGAAACTCAGCCCCAGTTAGCCGGAGGAACGCCCGAGGTCTCGCCGTCTTCTGACGGCGGTCGGGAGCATCGGCATATATGCCGATGCTTCCGGGTCCGCCCCCGATCGCGTCACCGGTGACGCGAAAGGGGCGGGGGTAGGCGGCGCCATAGACCTCCGTCAAACTGGAGGGGCGTCGCCCAGCATGAGTCCGGCGTCTCCAGTGATGCCGGGCTTATGTTTAGAACCCTGAGCTGAGCTGGCAATCACGGCGGAGCACAACGTGCGATTGCCCGTGGCGCGGTTATAAAAAAACCGTGCCACGTGGCAAACGCTCAGAGGGTTTTGGGGGCCACGCTCAGAGGATTTTGGGGGCCGCAATTGGAGGACCAAGGGGGGCCGCCAAATAACACCCAAAGGGCTGCAGATTGGCACCTGGGGTCTAAGTATCATTAGATTTAAGTCACCATTACCAGCACAAGTCAAAAGAATTTAAACAAAATCTATGCATATATGGGGTTAGGCCACCCATAATATTTGCATAAATCCAACCCTCCTATACTCTGCTCCAGAAAGTTGTCTTTCTTGTCCTTAGAAAGTGTTTGTACCTGGCAAAGGATGATTAAAGTAACAAAGCATCCTTTGCATCCATCCAAATGCTCCTCTATACCAGTGGGAGCAATATGAAACTACTACTACAATACAAAGAGTATAAGTGAGTAGGTGTAGGCTAGAAGACGACTATCCTTCTGCCCCGAACAGGCAAAGTGATCCATTTTCATTACTCAAATACTATCATATAAACTACAATGGCTTTACCTGTCAAAGGATTGTAGTATGCACTCTCCTCTTCATTCTCATTCATGGACGATCCACCCACGTCAACAGTGGGATCCCACTCTAGAGGAATGGAGTCTACACTGACTGGCGTTTCACGGCCGGATCTCTCGTGGGGCAGGGGTGGCGGCATTAGATGGCACAGAGACTGGTGTGAGGTATCCACGTCCGGTATTGTGGAATGCCAAGAGGAATTTTGGAGCTCCCGTGAATCTTCATCAGTATCGTTTTCTGACGTCTCTCTTTCTTCCTCTAAATTCTTTACAAAAATGAAAAAAAAAGAGAATTTATTTTACACAGCTACTTTACAATAATTTGTTGATAAAAAGTGAATGTGAGAGGTAAGAGATCTGTTCACCTTGCCCATGCAAGGTAAAGTAACCAATATCTAGTTAACTTTAGCACTAGCTCGGAGACCAGCTTGTAGTCTGACATCATTAACCCCCCTAGCACTTCTGATGGCACCATCCCGTCAAGCTCTGTCCTGCATTCAAATGTAAATCTCATGAGAAATATCTATGGAGAAGACTGTTCCCAGTGTGATTCCCAGATGTGCCCTTTAAAGTTAACCCTCTCTTCCCTGGTATGTTCATCACACCAGAGCAGAGAGGGTTCCAAATGGAATTGTACTGATACAGTGATAACTGTATCCAATACAATTCAAAGTAAAAAAAAAAGCACACATTTCCAATTGTAATACAATATTATAAACAAAACATAAATATAAATACATACCGTTTTGAAAGCCTTCATACTAAAAGGGTATTTTAGAGATTTCATCAGATACCCTTTATTCATATTTTTTAATGATTTTTTTTAATTTTGTTTACACAATTGTGAGTTTCAAACATTATTCTACTCAGAATGTCTACTAGACCCTTGTAAGGACATATTTTGGGAAGTTACAGGCCTACAACATCTAAAATATAAAAGATATTTAATGGTCTATGCAATATGCAATGGACCTTGCAATTGCGCTAGGGAGGTTAAACCCCAGGTACAACTACTCACCAGACCCTTTGATGTCAGTCTCTCATGGAATCTGTAGACTCGTCCAAATACCTCTTGGCAATATCTGTGAATCTCTTCCAGCTCATCCTCTATAACCACAGCATCCATGGCCTCGCTTTTCTGGATCAGCTGCTCTCCAAAGACGATCAACTGATCAATCTTGTTGGTGTTCAGGGTAATTTCTTGTTTGAAGCCCTAGAAGGCAAAACATGAAAACTTTGGAATTGTTGAAGAAAAAATAGGATATAAAGAGGTGTTGCCTACATTAGACATGTAATTACAGGAAGCTTAACATATTGAGTAATTAATCATACTAGCAAAGCTTTCATCCAACTTATGTCGGTTTGATGGTTCTCTACCCTTTAGGTTGGGTGAACGCAGAAGCAGCCAGGCATAAAGGCATTAGCAAAAATGGGAGGTGGCAGGGTGTCAGATTGCAAGCTGGTGCGGTCTTAAGGTAGCCATACACGTAGGGATTATATCTCGATAAATGAGGGACAGACTGCAGAGTGATGACATCAGCCCTCAGAGGATCTGCCGACCCCATCCAAAATAACGGGATCGGATGGAAATCTACCAACGCATGGTGATCCGAAATGCAAGAGATTCCTGGTCATCTTGCCAGGTGGGCGCACCAGATTTAGGCCCAAGTGATTGGCAGGAACACCCACTGCGGTCGATCGGCTGAAAAATCAGGCAGGAATTACCTACCTTAAGGGTCCCCATACATGGGTCGATACCCACTCAATTAATAAATGCTCAAGAGCAGCATGATGACATCACCATGGTGTGCTCGAGCATTCATCAATTTGACAGCAAATTGATGCGCACCACTTTGAGCAATCG
This sequence comes from Ptychadena robeensis, assembly GCA_036250615.1. NCBI lineage: Eukaryota > Metazoa > Chordata > Amphibia > Anura > Ptychadenidae > Ptychadena > Ptychadena robeensis. Next base: position 3,790,104 of record CM070043.1, read on the forward strand.
ATTACCGTTCGATACCGTAACAGCAATCGAACAGGGATTTACCGACATGGTTGCCTGTTCAATCAAGCTTTCTTGATCCTGCTCTAATAAAGGGTAGCTGTGTTTGATTAGCAAACAATCAATCACCATGAATGATTGTTCGGGAATCGATTGGGAACTCAACCGTTGTATGGCCACCTTAACGCTACTTAATGTTGGGAAGCCATGGTCATTGCTGGCTACGAAGATCATGTTACTCAAGTCAAAGACAGGTTGTGGCTGCAATTACAAAATGAAAATACGATGAGTCTGCAAGTGTTGTAATGGGACAGCAAAATTCATTCAATTACATAGACCATTTCATCTATGAAATGAAACCAATCAGAACTACACATTTACTTTTACCAGTGACTTGTACTCAACTTGTATGTTTTGTGATCATATTGGGTGGTGAGGTGGGTGCTGGTACAGCAAGGGACCTCAGGTATGTGGGTATACACAGATTTGTGGGAGAAGAGACAAAAATCGAATTGTTCAGTCAAAACTAGGTGCTCTGTGCCCAATACGATACAACCCAGACCTGCGGACAAAGACAGAAAATACATACTACTAGCTGCTGCATCTTCTCCTCTATGTCACTTTCTGAGAAGTGCTCCACATTAGTAAGTTGTAAGTCCATTTCTGTCAGCCACACCAGGATGGAGTCTCTGGTCCCCTCAAAGTCTTCTCTTTGGCTAGTAAAGTGCTGAAAAATACAAGACAAGAACTTTAAACCAGAAGAAATACTACGTTTGTGGTAGCTGCTCCCCATGACTGTAAATGAATGGAGGGGGCTCTGCATCTGAATTGTTGGGAACAAAAACATCATGCAATGCAAGGTACCCCTAGAACAGACTTGTCATTACTGAATCAGCAGAGTAATCAGAGTAAGAAACTAGCCCTTAAAATCAGGGAGGACCCAGCACTACATAGCAGTGATCTATACCTTCCAATCACTATGTATTCTATCAGGGAGGGCCCAGCACTACATAGCAGTGATATATACCTTCCAATCACTATGTATTCTATCAGGGAGGACCCGGCACTACATAGCAGTGATATATACCTTCCAATCACTATGTATTCTATTAGGGAGGACCCGGCACTACATAGTAGTGATATATACTGTATTCTATCAGGGAGGCCAGTATACTAGAGAGTTGTTGGTAGATTAAAAGGAAATTGTATGGAGTGATCTAAAGATGGATGGGGGGCTGAAGACGAGTATAGGGTCAATAAGGCAGCATGAGTATTTTAGAGGCATTCACAACAATATGGGTTAGAAGTGGTCAAAACACACACTTTCTTAGAAAGTCACATATAAAACGACCACAGGTCCCAATTGTAGGGGTTGCAGAGCATAAATAACAAAAAAAATCATGACCAAACCATGTTGAATATACATCAATTCAATCATGTGGTCTTGTCTTTAATGCTTGACACGTTTCGCAAATACAATGCTTCTTCAGGAGATGCTTACAAGACTTGGGAGTGTATGTTATATTCATAGCTGTCAATATCACTGTGTGGGAAAGTGACGTCACTTCTAGTTTCGGCCAGAATCTCTCGGTATCAGGAGATGAATGTCTTCTCCCTCCTATTTAGTTCCTGCCTAACATAGGAGGGAGAGGGCGTTATGCTCCCTAGTTATGTCCCACCCCGCACATCATCTGACCAAGCGGGGTAGAAACTTAGGAGGTATAATAACGGCCCTCCCTTCTACTCTGCCCGATTTCAAAATCCCAGGAAATCGTGATTTAACCAGGAAAGCCACATAAAAAACGAGACTTTCCCAGCCAAAACCGGAGGGTTGACAGGTATGGGAATATTATTGTTGGGATGTGGCATCTGCTTGTTTTATAGAAATATTTTTTTAAAGTAGACACCATTTCATATGTGAAAACTCGATATACCCGCACTCACAGGAGACCAAACACAAACATCCTCTCGAACCACCAGCCAAATCCTAAACAACATTCAGGTGCAAGGACTCAAGGAAAGGTCAGTCTTGCCACCTCCCAAACATCCAGACACAGTTAAAGAAGTCCGCACTCTGTCACCCCTGTGGGCACACATGTGGGGGGGGGGGGTTCCTACGGATCATATACACTTTACCTGCTCGGCTGTTTTCATGGCGCTGAGCCGTTCCGCTGATGCAGGGGTTAACGTAGTGCAGTTAAAGTGTATGTAATCCGTCAGAACCCCCATCAAGCACTGCGCTTAACGTAGGGGGTGCCGAAGGATGTGGAGACATAGCCTTATTTGCAAGTTTATGCATCAACTTCTTCATCTTTACTACCGGAGTGCGGACTTCCTTAACTGTGTCTACACACCATTTCAATGGATGTTAACCAAGATGGCAGACAGAGTGGAAAATACGGAGGTTGGAGTTTTAAAATTACGTTGATCGACATCTACTCTATTGTTAACAAAACCAAGCCAAAATGAACTTAACTCTTGCTGCGGGTGAGCCTTGGTACTCCTAAATCAGCCCATTGGAGGACACTGCCACTCACCTTAAGTCTCCTTAGTATGGCAGCCACTCTCCTCTGGAGCTGGTCCCATCTCTGGTTGCCATCATGTACCATCTGCTTCAACCTGCTGGCTGCATCAGTGCGATTCTCCCGAGCAAGCCTGCGGTACTGCTTGTTTATCAGTTCCAGATGAGTGAGACGTTCGTGAATCTGCCTCTGGAAGGCCTATAGTCAAAATGTAACAACAAAACCGTTTTATAGCCATGATCCGGAGACAGAGACGTAACATTAACCCGAATGTTTGTGTAGAGTTTGAAATGCTCCTGCAGATACACACCTCAAACTTCTTCTGTTCTTCTTTGGCTTTTGTGTATAATACATCAGAAGAGCTGGGGGACGCGGCCATCGCTTCAGCTTCTTTAAGCCAGTCATCAAATTTAGAGTAGTCCTCCAGAAACTTCTGCCACAAGCGCCAGGTTTCCTCAATTCTGCAAGATAAAAAGAAGTATGTTGAGAACAATTAAAAAGAGGATTTAGCTCAATTGCGAGAAGTCACTCAAGGAACGAACCATTAGGGATCTTTTGAGGTAACAATCTGAGGATTTCTAGCTTAAGATTGGCAGTCAGATCCCCTACAAGTTGTCCAATGTTTTCTGTGACCCCATTGCTACTGCTAACGAAAGTGATCAAAAATCTAAGGGAGCATTTAACGCTGCATTTCCAGCGCCTGGACGACCAAAAAGTGTTGGCGCCGGGAAGACATGACATGAGGTATCTTCCAGGCACTTTTCGGGTAGAGATAGTGACAGATTGTGTGCGGGGGGGTTCAACTGCCAGCACACAACTGAATGCTGAGAATCTCTCTCATTCCTCACATCTACCAACCATATAGTGCAAGGGCCTCCTCTCTGATTTGATAGTTTTCATAACTATTTAATCAGAGAGGCCCCTGCACTACATGGCTAAAAGGGTACAGCAAGATAAATAGATTATATACGCATACCTGTCAACCCTCCCATTTTGGCTGAAAGTCAAGTTTTTTATGTGGCTTTCCCAACCAAATAGCATTTTCAATAAATCCCAGATCTTGATATCGGGCTAACTTTAGGAAGGAGGGGGGGCATTGCTCTCCCTCATAAGTTCCCACCCCACTTGTGAAGATGTGCAGGGTGGGACATTAGGGAGAGTAACAGCCTTACTTAGGAGGAAGAGGTTATGTCCCCACATGTGTGGTCTATGGCCGGGGGACCGCGGGTCGCGCATCAGCCACTCCCGATTGCGGCCTGGAAAGAGCCACATTGAATAACGTGGGCACGATAAGAATCGCACCGCGGGAGGCCGCACATGTGGGGACATAGCCTTAGGCAGCAACTAAAAAGGAAGGTGGGGACTCTAATCTCCCGATGATGGACGCCACTTCCGGTATGTCGATTCGGCTCTTCCGCGTTCCAAATACCGGAAGTGACGTCACGTCCCTTATTCCGGGCCGGCGAAGATGACTGGTATGGATATGCACACCCCTTTTATCCTAGACTGAATGGTATAAAAACAAAATGGTAGCCAGGCCTTACCGAAGGCGCCTCTCCATAGACATTGTACAAATGTTTCTCCATCGCTTATCCAGACTCCGCGTGGTCTGCTGTATGGAGTCACACTCCGTTTCATTGGCACAAGCATCTGTATCGTGCAACAGACGCTCACAGATATTCAATACGGAAGCCACCCCAGCGCTGTGCAGCTCAATGTCCTTTTGCAAGTCCTGAAATAGACAACATTGTAGCCGTTAGCTCCTTGGTCTTTTGAACGTCCTCCTGCACGGGTTACACGTAAGAAAGATCCTTATACACCTGTAAAGAGTAAGTAATTACCATTTCTGGACTAAGCAGACCTCACTTTTCTCCGTGTGTATATCACATGGGGTCTCTTTAGCTCTCTTCAATGGCTAAACACATACGCTTACCATGAAGGGTGGCCTAGCCAATCCAACCTTTACCATGAAAAGTTTCTATACTGGTTACAGATTATCCTGCTGAGTTCTATACATTTCCCTTTTTCTTAGAAGTGAGCACTTGCCCTTTGTTCCTCCAGCTTCTTGTTTATCTCCTGGTCGTCGCAGATGCTGTAAATCACAGGTTTAGATAACTCCGATTCAATGCGAGACAGCCAAGTGCGCAGGTTGCTCATGTTCTTGTCCAGCTGCTGGATGATTACCAGGGTTTCCTTCAGCTTCTTCACACTGTGTAGAAAGAAAAAAAACTAGTCAATAACATGTGAGAACACAAAACATAGAAGCCGCATTCCTCTAAATTCTCCCGGTGATGACAACCGGAACCCAAGGGTACATGGTGGTTTCCATTGGAGTCACCGAACCACTGTTGATAAATGATGCCCAGCAACCCTCAAACCATTTTCTAATCCAGGCTATCTATCTAAGAGCTTTTAGATGGATCCTAATAGATATATAAGGGGTATACCACTATAAAAAGAATAGGCCCACCGGGGGCCATCAAGAAGCCTATACCTTTTCTAGTGGTTTACCACTAATATACCTATTAGGATCTGATCTCCTAAGAGTTTTGGGACCTGGCATCCAACTAATCGGAATATTATATGCAAAGAGAGTGCAACCTTCACAACACTGCGGGGGGCCCAGGACAGTGAATGAATATCTCCACCTGCGCTTCAACACATCAAGGTTGCTAGTTGGATGGTAGATCCATCATATGGTTTACATATTGGCATCAACTAAAAGCTAGTGACCGCAATAGTAAGTCTATCCTCCCAATACATACATGCTGACTCAGCAATTAATAGTTTATCACTTCATACTGCTCCTTACTGGTCCTAGCGTCTAACCAAACATCTTTGTATTTTATTCCCCTTCCCCATCCCTTGTTGGGTTGTACACACACTTTTTGGGTGGTCTCTCTCATTGACAAAAAAACCCCAATCCAGCCAAATCATGTAGATTTTAGAAGGAGAAGCCTTGAGACCACCAATGAGGGATGGATAACAGAAGAAACCATAGGGGGCCATCATCAGTCCTGGTTTCTGCTTTTTGTCTTCTAGTTCTGTCAGGTATTATTTGGAAAAGCAGGTTTATGTTGTTCATGGCGGCTGAAATACCAACTTCCCTCTGACTACCAGTCGGGCATCAAAAGATAGGTCCTCACACACAATCTTTTGTGTCCACAGAAATAAAGACCACCATTACTTTTAATCAAGCTCATAGATTGAGAGATGCAAGTAGGGAGGTGAATGGCAATATCTACTCTTTGTGTTGGCCACCTATAGCCAGAAATCCTGAGCAGAACTCATGGCGACTTAAGGATACTCATACACGGGTCGATAACTGAATGTTCATAAACAGCACGATCACCACAAACGTGATTGGCGATCGATGGTCCACCTTTAGTTTGAACAGGGATCCGACATATGGTTAATTCCTGTTCGATCGCCATTACTTTGGGAGGGAACACCGAGTATCAGGGCAGGAATCGATTGCCCAAGGGCGCATTGATTCGCCGAACGTTTGTACGCCGATTCGTTGAGTCACCGAGCTGGGATCCATCAGTCGTTCGTTCATTAATCGCACAAGAATCGACCCATGTATGGCCAGCTTCACTCACCTTCTTCCTTTATTGTCCCACACATTGCCAAGTGGGCAACTTTGGGTTGTTTAACTTTAGTAACCAACTTAAACTAGCTAAAGTATTTGATTTCTCAATATGCAATTTATAATGCCTGTTTAAATGTAATTATCTTACATAGTTATCTTAAAGTAGGTAAAGTAAGTATATGTCACAGAAGGGTAATGAAAGTCCCAAATGGACCACTGTACCAAAAGAAAAACTGTACGTATCTATTCTCTATTTACAATGAGATGATAAACATACAAGATCTAAACCCAGACACTAAAATCTAAAAGAGTCCGAGGTTTAGGCCCTTTCTGTTACTGGGTGACAACGCTGTGTCCCATCATCTGTTGTCACCATGCCCATGGAGAACATACTTGGCCATGCTAATACTCCGAACAGCAATGGTCCTCCATAGTCACCATAAGGAATACCGCCACCAACAATGACATGTAAAGCAATCCCCTGGGGCTAATTTAATTCAATATGAAGTAACTGCAAACAGGACACAGGAGGCCCCCAGCATTAGGATGAAAAAATATATAGAAATACTCTCTTTTCCAGACACTAGGATACACAGAACTTCAGTAAACTAAACATATTTCAGTTAGGATTAAGTCTTTTGCAGTAACTAAAGCCCCATACACCTTTGGATCACAATTTTCTTTAGATCTGCCAACAACTATGTAGTGCCGGGTCCTCCCTGATAGAATACATAGTGATT
>CM070043.1:3810289-3820606 GCA_036250615.1 Ptychadena robeensis
GTTGGTAGATCTAATGGAGATTGTATGGATCGACCTTAAGGTGTATGGGGGGCTTTAGTCTGAGCAAAGGTCATTATGGATCCGTTACAGCCTTGACTGTACAGGGAAAGTTGAAGCAGCACAAAAATCTATCACTCTTTCTCCTCCAATCAGCATGCTTATTCTTAGTAAATAAACTCTTGCCACAGTGTAGCATCTCGTGCCAAGTCAAATCTGAGTACCATTCACTTTAATGAAGTACAGTGACCTCTGACACTATCCTATGTAGACCACCCTGGTGGAATCTGCCTGTGTTCCCAGTGACCCCTTCCTCCAAGTTCTGCTCTCTAATACACCGACGCTGACAGGAGTGGCCTGCATGTGCGCCCAGGTTAATCCATTTAAACAGCTTGCGTTCATTTATCCATTTGATCGCTGCCGAGGAGGCCGATCACCGTGCAAGTGATTAACGTAAATGGAGCACAGGAAGAAAAAACCTGAATGGCAGCCCTGGCAGCAAGATTCCTAAACACTCAAACCACCTGTAGGAATAAGACCGATCATTCCCTTCTAACGTAAAAGTCACATGACCACGTCTATGAGATAAGTGTGTAACACCTCATCATTAGGCTTAATGGAGCGATTAACCTTTCTACATAGTGATCTATAAACAATACTGGAAGTTCATCACAGGTCTGGTATAAGCATCATATAGCACACGCAAAATAAAAATAATAAAAAAAACTGTAAAGCTTCACTTTCTTTTGCAGGGATAGCAGCAGATTTATACACTTAATAAAATGGACCTCCATATTAGCGACATGGCCCAGCCAATGCCTGGTGTACACCAGTTGTACAAAAATTGGGCTACCATTCAAGAGAAGAAATATTCTATGAGTTACTACAACCCAAAGAAGTAAATAGTGTATTATATATATATATATATCTCCGGACACTACACCCAGCACATGGCCCTGGTGCCGCTTAGTAATCTGGGTACAATGGTGATGTCCATTGATCAACCACCATTCCTTGACCCTGAATGCACCAGAAACCATTAAAAACTTCTATACCACAGCTTCAGGAATCGGTTCACAAATTGTATTTGGCTCCACTATGCGCTAAGAATGCATGGCGTTGACGCTTTCAATTAAACGCAATCCATGCATCAAGGATATGTTAAGGGATGCATTTGTGTCCGTTTCTTCTTTTTTTTTTTCATGAACACATTGATCAAAAACTCATACTATTGCGTTTCAATGGACTCAATTAATTTTCTCTGGGTGTGTCAATGCACCCATACTTGCGTTGGCTTACGTTGCATTAATGTCAATGCCATGCGCTGAGTAAATTTTAATGCAAACTGACCAATCACACGGACGTGTAGACACATTGAACGATTTTGTGGGCCCATTCACACTATATGTGTTTCTGCATATATACAAAACACACACACACACATATATATATATATATATATATATATACACACACACATACACACACATTACATCTGCGTTTGTGTTTTTTGAACAAATGAATGAAAAATGAATAAAAAATGCATACAGCAGGGAGTTTTTAAAAACGCATGAGGAAACGCTGCATTTTTAAAAACACAACGCATACAGTGTGAATGGTAACATTGGTGGTCTATGTAAAAACACGCGCAGTAAAAAAACACGTGCTGTAAAAAAAACTTGCACGTTTAAATGGCAACGCATATAGTGTGAAATGGCCCTGAATGGATGTGTTAACGCATAGTGGAGTCAAGGCATTATAAATAACCGTTAGCTGATACAACACACTTCCAAATATATATATAAACATTACAAAGAACTGCTTTATAAACAAGCCTGTCCGGGCAGGGTCCTCTACTCCTCCTGTGTCATTACCTGTACCTGTGTGTTATACGGTGTTGTATCTCCACTCTAATGTATTGTACAGCGCTGCGTAATATGCTGGCGCTATATAAATAAATGTTAATAATAATACATACGTAAACCGTTACCGATATAAACGGCACACAATATTATTCCAACAATCAAACACAAGCGTTTGCATATTGCAGAAAGTTTCAAAAGAATCTGCACGGCCGAGTCGCTGTCATCAAGCATCAGGTTGCTACGGGCAACGGCTCTACAGATCATCGATCACAAGGCCCAAAGTTTTGCACTTACCCGCAGGCACAGCTCTTCCCACTGCTTGTGCAGGGCTTCCACTTGTTTCTTAAGGACCACGCCATCCTCCGCTATGATATACTGCGATAATTCCGCCTTCATGTTATCCAGCTCTTTTAAACTGTCTCCCCATTCATCCAAAGCTTCCTCCAGCTCCTGCATTGAAACACAAGAGACAAGGCGCACGGCTCAGCTCCAGCTATTTGCAAAACCTGTTTAATCTTGTGATTGGTCAGTGGGGGAGGGGGAGATGGGAAGGGGGCTGGGTGTTTATACAAGCACAATCACTGTGGGACAATGCTGCAGCCGCCCCCAGTTCCCTCTGTATCCGTCCCATCCACAACTAAGGCCAAATGCAACAGGCTGTCAACCCCCCCCCCGCCAGGGCTGAAAGTGTTAATGGCGAGGTTTCACCTTTATAACAATAGCAACAGATACTAAGAGGAGGACAGCAGGAGTACAAGGCTGGCAGACATCACACCTTTGTAGTGTTTCCTTTTATTTGGAACTTGTAAAACATTTCCTTACACTTTGAAGAACTAGCGGCGGTAATCCCTCTAAGTTAAACAGTTAGAACGATAGACGAGGATCTGTAAATTAGTTAGTAAAGCAGATTAGGAATCACGGATAATCAATCCCTGCATCACCTAATGAATGAACTACTTACCGTATATACTCCGATAAAGGCCGAAAATGTGCGTCATATGACAACGCAATGTATGAGGCTGGCCATACACCTTTAGATCTCTCTGTCAGATATCCTTTACATCTACCAACAACTATGTAGTGCCGGGTCCTCTGCGATTAAACACAGGTAGACTTGATTGTTAAGAAAGTTCCTCATATTACATGGTTTTAGTAAAACAAAAGGAGATCTGACAGAAATCTAAAGGGGATCCTAAAGGCCATCTATCTGGCCCATATCATATGCGACCATCCCTGTTTTCCAGCTCGAAAACAGGGATATCGGACATGACCGTAAATCACGGCCGATGTCAATGGCTTTGCATGGGGACCGCGGGTCTCCTCATCATCGCAGTACTGTGTCTACAGCTCCTCTGATATCCGGCAGCAGTGTGATGACATCACCACGCTGCGGCCGGGAACCTCGAACGGTTCCTATATCTAACCATGTGTTCCCTGCTACTCTACAACACAACAGATTTCCTAAAAGCAAACGGATAGCGCACTGTGTTTTGGTAACACCAATGCAGCACTAATAGCAGTGGTTCTCAACCTGTGGGTCGTGACCCGCTTGGGGGTCGAATAACCACTTTAGAGGGCTCTCTGAGTTTTAGGGAAGCATATAGTTTGAAAAGCCCCTGAGTTTTAAAAATCTACTTTAGATGAGATAATGATCCTTGTAAAAAAAACATTTCAAATTAAAAAGTGTTGCTCTAGCAACAACATTTCTTTTTAATGTGAGGTTTTTACACCCGTTGGCGTGATTCACCTCTCTACCTGTATTGGTGAAAAACCCAGAGGAAGGCCAAAATGGCAGAGAAAAAGCTCCAATGGGGACACCAGTTACTTTTGGGAGATTTACTCTGACTTCCTGCAATGATTTTGATACAAAGTGAAGGAAGTGAAGGAACAAAATTATACTTTATTTCCTTCTCGAAAAAATCATACAATATAACCTGAAGTTATGGGGCACTGTGTGCAATCAAAAGAGAGGGGAAGAGAACTGACAGCATTGAGAGCCAATAGGCTGTGCTGGCTGAAAGCTTGTGTGCCCACAAAGAGGGCTTCGAGCGTCACCTCTGGCACGCGTGCCATAAGTTCGCCATATGCAAATATTACTCTTCCTTACATCCATAATTTGTACTGCTAATGCCTGCCATACACACACCGATTAGCGGCCGATTTTGCCGCTGACCGACGGGCGTGCGTGCTCGCGGCCGTCTGCAAAATCGGCGTGTGCAGATCCCTGTCGCCCCACAGCTCGGCCAGCCAGAGAACGGACATGTCGCATATTCTCTGGCCGCTGCCATTAACTTCTATGAAGACCGGCGACTTCATTGAATATAACAGCCGGCACACAAAGGGTGCCTGCCGATGCAGTCAGCCCGGGAATGCAGCGTGATGACATCATCACGCTGCATTCCAGAGCTCATCGGAACTCGTCTGTCGGCACCCACTCGGTGGGTGTATGGCAGGCTTAAGTAGCTCCTTTTTCCACTGCTGCACTCTTTTATAGATTAAACTTCTAGGACGATCTTCCAGGACCCGGACTTTTCTCCAGCTTATATTCCACATTCATAAGATCTCTGTCCTTGAAAACATCTTTTCTTGCCCAGTGTGTTTATGGCACATTGGTGACATACCTTAACAGTTAGTCTACATCTTTGCAGATCCTCGTGGCGTGTTGGCAATGGTGCATCGACTCTCCGTTTCAGGCCGTGAAGACATGTCCTTCTGTCCTCCACACTCTGCTGGAAGTTCTCTCTCTTCTACAGAAGGTTATCACGTCAGATTATAGAGGAAAAGCAACAACACATATACCAGATATACACATGACAAAGGAAAACTAAAATAACTTACCAACCATGTAAAGCTAAAAGAATATTGTGCTTTATAGTCATAAATTATCAGGAAATATCACAAACCAGGAAAAATAAAGTAATAATCTCTACTGGGGCTCCACAATAAAGGTCCTCATGCACGGGTCCATTTTTCCTTCCATTCGTCTATTACATGAGTACCATTCAAGCTGCCCATTAAAGTCCCCTAGCCCCTACTTGGTGTAGGGGAGAACCCCTATGTTTGGGGAGGAGGAGCAGGATTTTGCCTACCCTCCAACCCATACTGCATCTATATATGATTTGGGATGTTGGCCAGTTGCGAAACTGGAAGCCTTCGATGGCTCTTTTTATATAAGTGATCAAACAGGGAACCAACATGTTGCTTGATCGCCAGTATTTTGACTGGGGACCAGGATCCCCATCCATAGTATCAACCGGGTATCGATTGCACAAAGTGATGCTCATTGATTCATCTATCCAATTGGTCATCACACTGCGATCGATCATCCATCGATTGAATGGACTCGTCACCTTTTCTCAAATTGGGACCCTTATGTTGTCACCCTCTTTCCTCTCTCTGCCTTGCAAAGGTGCTTCAATGAGAATGAAAGGAGTCATATTGGTTTACTCTCTATCATCCAAGAATTCCAATACCAATAACCTTTCCCTTACCTTTAAGCAGACCATACACGATTGATCTTGTACGATTGATCAGCGTGCGCGTTTGCGCTGACCGATCTTTTGGGAATCGAACGCAGCCCACCTTAAGCAATTGAAATGAATAAATCGACCTAAAGCTAGCCATACACGTGTCGGATTCCATGTCCAATCGATTCATCATCCGATCGATTCCGGCGATTCTGCCGGGAATCGCAGGTGTGATCAATCGGCCAATTAAGAGTATCCATCGCAGCATACCACCTTGTCCAACGGATTCCGGCACGATTCCGTGTCCGATTCCACCTCCGATTCCACCTCACAAATGGCAACTCCCCCTGATCTGTGCAGAATCGGATCAAAAAGACCAACATGTTGGTTCTCTGACGGATCCGATTCTGGGCCCCCGAACGATCGGACGTACAAGGTGGGCTGCACACGATTCCGGCACGATCGATTCACGTGCACGCGCCCGGAATCGATCGGCCCAGAATCCGGCCGGAATCCGACCCGTGTATGGGGGCCTTAACAGGGATCTGACATGCTGGTATATCCCTATTCGATTGACATTACTTGATCCCCATCCTAAGTATCGGCCAGGGATCAATTAACCAAGGTGGTGGCCATCAATTCCCTGAATGGTCGATGTGGGATTCTTGTGTAAGCACGCTGCAACCGATTGCACGCAATCACAGGGCAATCGAGCTGTGTATGTCCGGCTTTAAGGTGGCTTGAATCTATTTAGAAATCTACCTGTGTATGGCCGGCTTTATCCTTCTATGATGAAAATACTTGTTTTCTGTCTCTCTTGTACAGGAGTCATTGTATGCTGCAGTGTCACTCAGTTGAAATGTTGGGGTATTTGCAATGGTTGTCAGGTCCTGTCAAATAATCCTATTTACTATCTCTGGCATAGCGGTTGAGGTAGCCATAGACTGCTCGATTCTTCTGCGAATCGATCAAAGTGCACAGCACCTTGGCTCAAAGATTTATCATCGTTCTCTGCCCAAAAGCGATCGCGGGCTCCCAAAAAAGGTAAATTCCTAGAATTCATTAGATCGCATCAGGGTGGGTGTATCTGAAGTGCTTGTATATACTTCACTAGTCCAATCCAACAGGAATCGATCAATGGTTATCACTAAAGATATATCGATCGACCACGGCATGTCCGATCGCCTTCTGTTCGATCTCTTCCTTAATTTAGATTTTTTTTGGTGAATCATACCAGGTAGGCAGGAATTGATTCCCAGTTGATCGACCTCACCAGGTCTATAGCTAGCTCTATGCACACAGGTCGCACGGAATCCAGCAGCATAGGCATCCAAGGATTAGACCCACTGAGTCCCCAAATGTTTCGCATACTGTGAAGTGTCAACAATCTGAGGATCTAAAGGTCTCCACACACGTATCGAGTGGGGACCGTCAGATGAGCTGTGCAGTCATCATGCTGATCCCCATCGGTCACAGCATGGGCGGGCACCTTTTGTGCCCCATTGAAACTAATGGCATCGGCCAGAGATTTACGGACATGTGGGCACCCGCTAGCGCGCACGCACATCGGACGGCGGCTGCTTGTTCCGTGTGTGGGGACCCTAACAGTAGCCTAAATTTATATTCATTTAATAGGTGTCCACAACGGATTCAAATAATTGTGAAGTAGACCTCCAGGCAAGAAATCCCCCAAAATTTTGAGAGCCGAACCTGGATTCTGTGTCTTCGATCCACTCATTAGGCTGTGAGTTTAGAATACAGATGGAAGGCAGTAATGACGTCTCATACATTTCGTTTTGTTGACATCCCCACTGCTGACCTCAGGATTTATCCTAAAAAATCCTAACATTTAACCCTTGCTTATCCTAACACAGTGGTTCCCAAACTTTCCTTTTTCTTCTTAGGAACATTATTGAGCCCCCCCCCCCCCCCCCCCCCCCCTATTCAAACACAGGTTAAGAATGAGGGCCCGCGCCCCCCTGGAATACCTTCAGGCCCCCCAGTTTGGGAACCACTCTCATAACACATGACTCACCAACTATTAGGATCTACTGTACAAATCCAAGCTCAGAAAGGTCACGTAGTACAGAAATTTCGATGTGTGACCCTGAGTCCTGGAGTGCCACTTACCAGAGCCATGTCACTGAGGTGGGTGAGGATCGCCTGCAGCTGCAGGGTTGTGTTCTGCCACATGTCTTGCAGTACAGTCAGATCACGCTGCACAGCCTCCTTGGTCTCCGGATCTGCTACAGCTAGTAATTCTTTACCATTTTCTACTGTTGTGTCATAAATGGGCTGCTGTCTCTTAAGGTGACGCTCCTTCTCCTGTTCAGAAAAGAACACCATGAAATTCACACCAGGCACCATGGAGTGAGAAGATACGAATTATAGAGGAATTAATAACACTGGGATCTTCTACTTAAAACTCCAGAGCAGATAGTGTGTCAGGACTACAGAACACCTCCCGCTGCCCTCATCCTCATAACAAAGAGGAGAGGGGCTCACTGCATCCCTAACTGAATCAACAGGTATTTTCTGTACCTACAGCATGTACTCCAAGTGAAAAACATGGCTAATGTTTATGTATTACAGTAAGGGAAATAAGTATTTGATACCCTGCTGATTGTGTACATCTTCCTTCTGACAAAGAAATGACCAGTCTATAATTGTAATGTGTTAAGTTGTCGGTTTATTGTAGCTGTGAGAGACCGATTAACAACTCTTGCAAACCCAGTGCACAAAAGTCAGAGATTGATGTCCATTGAGTAAGGGAAATAGGTATTTGATCCCCTGTCAACCAATAGGATTGCAGGTTCTCAGAAGTCTTCACTATATGCTGGTAATGGATAGGAGAACCTCTGTAAGGGATAGGAGTGTTACTATGCACTCGTTGTTACATTACCTGTATAAAAGCTGTCCACAGAACTAGTTACCATGGCCAAGAGCTGTCCAAGGATGTCCGGGAGACGACTGTAGACCTACACAAGGCTGGAGAGACAGCTCTGCTCTCTCTCCAGCTCAGCCGATGCACGGACATCGGCCGTGATTGATTCCATGTCCGATATCCCTGTTTTTGAGCAGGAGTTATTGATGAAAACAGGGATGGCCGCATATGATATGGGCCAGATAGATGGCTGTGAGCGCGTACGGTGCTCAAAGCAGCCATCGATCTGGCCCATATCTACATGTGTGTACCCTACTTAAATCAAGGTCAATGTCCATTGCTTTGGCTGGAGACCGCGGGTCTCCATCCAAAGCAGAAGTTCTGCGGCTGACTTCTTCTCGCACAGGACACAGCCTACAAGCTGTGATCAGATCCCGCTCTGTGTCCTATGAGAGGTTAGAGCGGAGGGGGCGGGGGAGCTGTGTCTCTGTGTCGGCTCTTCTGGCTGCAGCTCCCAGCCAGTGAGAGTGACACCGGCAGCAGCTCTCACACCGGATGCAAACTGATTTCCGTTCGATTGACCAGCGATCAATCACGGCTAGGTGACGTCACTATGCTGTGATTGATCGCAAGTCGATTGCGATCTACCCGTGTATGCCCAGCTTAAGGTAGACCAATGCAACCATTGGGCAGGTTGGTCATTTTGTGATCCGCGATTCCTTACATGACAGATCCCAGTATATGTAAGAGGCTACATATTCGCCCGGGACAGATCATCTATTATCTGGCTGCTATAAAATGGTATCACACCACAGCAGTATCCCCAGAACGCACTTACCTTGAAGCTATAAAGAAGTTTCTCGGCATTGATTAAGCTGTGACATTTCTGCGCAGTGACGCTGGAGAGGGCGGCCTGCACCCCACTCAGATTCTTCTCAAGTCTTTTATTACAGACTCGGAACTGCCACCATTGCTTTAGAAGGACGGAGATCTCTTGGTTCCTTTGCTGCACCAGGCTGATCACATTCTGCCACTTCTCCTTCAGCGATGTCAGCTTCAGGATCACCTCACTCCTGCAGGGACACATTTTATTCACTTATTATTATGGCTTTGGAGTTTCAAGTGTTTATAACGGAAATATAATTGGTATGTTGTACCATACTATAGAAAATGTGATGACGTCGACCATGGATGGGATTTTTTACTAGCCAACATGACCCTGGTAAGGAGGTGTCTGTCTGTGGAGGGGGAATACAGTGTTTACCCGAAAATACATACAGTGTCTTAAAATGATTTTTGCTCCCAAACATGCCCTACGTCTAATTTTCGGGGATGTCTTATTTTTCCATGAAGAAGAATATGGCACTGGGGTATCAGGGTGGGGGATCACTTAAAATGACACAGGGGGGATCAGAGGGGGGAATCAAAATGAACAGGAGGATAAGAAGGGGTTACTAAAATGCCCCCTTCTGATCCCCCCTGTCCAGAGTTACAGTACCGTATCTTCAGGAATGCCTAATATTTCAGCGTGAGGCAAAAATGTAAGGGTGCCTTATTTTCAGGGGAAAAGGGTAGTTTTAGGGCCATGTCAAGTCGAGTGGAGTCTCAAGTTTATTATGAGTTGGGCCTTCCTTAGCAAAATATCTAAAATCAAGTTTGTTATTAAGATGCACCAATGACTTGCAGATCAAACAGGGTCACACATGGGTTTCCTTACCAGATCTCATGCTGCTCACTGTTCTCCTTGCTGGTGGTGCTGACATAAGAAAGCAAAGCCCTGCCTGTACCATGATGACCACCTCCAAAGAGAGGATGTTCAGAACAAGGTATTGTAGGTCAGTAATAGAGTAACGATGGAGACCACAGGCTATATTGGTGACCCATAAAATGGAACATAGCCCACTTGGTCTTAGATTCAGCTTTTTGTGTTAAAAGTATAATTATATAGAGATCATAATGTGTCTAGTCCAGACGTGAGCAAACTTCAGCCATATCTGGCCCATTCAGTCTTTTAATCAAAACCTTTGTCAGCTTGGCGTCAAGACACTCTGCCTACCCTCTACTCCTTCCTGCAATAAGTGGAGATAATACCTTAAGCCCCCCC
>CM070043.1:3820706-3843179 GCA_036250615.1 Ptychadena robeensis
GCACTACATAGTTGTTGGTAGATTGTGGAAATATAGTTGTGGAAATTGTATGGAGTGATCTCAAGGTGTATGGGGGAGGCTTAAGGGTTATGGTCTCCTTTAACAGGCCGTAGTTTGCCCATGTCTGCAATAGAATGATTACGTTTACTATATAAAGCCTCTTCTTTTAATATATATTTTATATATTTACCTCACTGGCAGCATAATTATTATTTTTGTTAAAGTGATATGGAATATTTATCAAAGTAATCTGTTTACATTTCCCCACCCAGGCTGGGAGGACTTTGGACGGGGCGGCCCTTATAGATTATTTGGCGGCCCCTCTGTCAAATTGAAAAACCCATTATGACCAAAGTCAAAAAGTTTGCCCACCCCTGGTCTAGTCACTTATTATTATTTTAAAAAAATGAATCAACTGACCTGTGTTGTTCTTCCTCCGATTCCAAGACACTCAAAGCTTTATTCATAAAGGAAGGTAAAATGTGTTCATTTATAGCGATTTCGGCTTGTAGCTTCTGCAAAAGAGGAACAAGCAGTGAATATAGATCAACAGATTATGGTCTGTGCACTTTACCTTTTTTTTTTTTGGATAGAGTGGGGACCCGCCATCCCCATACAAAGCAGTGGACATCGACCGTGATTTACAGTCATGTCCGATAACCCTGTCTTCGAGTAGGATTGATTGATCCCACTCGAAGACAGGGATGGCTGTATCAGATATGCACCAGATAGATCTCAGTGAGCGCACACGGTGCTCAAAGCCATCTATCTGGTGCATATCTATGCGTGTATGGTCACCTTTACTCTCGTATTACAAACAACCCCTATGCTTATAATGAGGATTCTGCACTGGTGCTACCTGAAATAGACACGTATAGACCTACTATACTCATACCTCGTACATTGCCTGTTGACCCTTCAATGCTTCAAATGTTCCTGCAATTCCTGTGGTCAGATTGCTCTCCATCTTCTCCACACACTGGGTCCAGGTCTCGTAATTTTGAATGAAACTGTTTTTGTCAAGCTCCTTTACCCGATGCTCCCTAGATTAAATATATTGTAAATGTCAGAGGGCTATACAAAATAAACCAGAGTAAAATACAATATGGCACATCTGGACTTTTTTACTCTCATTTGCCAATAAAGTTGAGTGAACAAGTCTTGTACTCACCATTGAGGTGAGTACAAGACTTGCGCTTTGAGATTAGTTATAGCCCATGGACCTAACATAGTCATTACTGAAATCACAAGGTGTGTGCAGGTTTTTTTAGTCAGATTCTCTACTATTGTCTAAAAATCCAAAAGGTTTATTAACCAAACCCAAACTTCTTCCTCTATAAGCTGGCTAACACCTTTAAATCTCTCTGTCAGATATCCTTTAGATCTACCAACTACTATGTAGTGCCTGGTCCTCTGCGATTGCACACAGGTACACTTGATTGTTTAGAAAGTCCCTCATATTACATGGTTTTGGTAAAACAAAAAGAGATCTAAAGGTAATCTGACTGAGAAATCTTAAGGTGTATGGGGACCCTAAAGGCCCCCATATTAAGCTGGCCATACATCTTTAGATCTTTCTGTCAGATATCCTTTCGATCTACCAACAACTATGTAGTGCCAGGTCCTTTGTGATGGAACACAGGTAGACTTGATTGTTTAGAAAGTCCCTCATATTACATGGTTTTGGTAAAACAAAAAGAGATCTAAAGGAAATCTGACAGAGAAATCTAAAGGTGTATGGGGACCCTTACATAGTTTTGGTAAAACTAAAGTAACAATTGTACAGACAGATTGTAATGTGTATGGTGACCTTAAGTCAAAGACGTTGAGTAAGGTTCTTACTTTGTACTGAAGATTTGTAATGTTGACTCAGAGTTCCCTTTAATTAGGCTAAACTATGCTTGAGCCAGCATATACAACATAGCCCTAGCTGGTTTTGCACTGGCAGGCTGTTGTAAGCTTGTGAATAAGCTGACTTTGGACTGGCTGCCACTAGTCACCTAGTCAACTAGTCACCATCAAGCATTTATGAGAGAGTCGATTAGCCATTTCTCTCTATGTGAGCGCCTCCCCTCACTCCCGGTTGCTGTGCAGACAGAGGGATGAACAGTGTGCATGCAGTCTCTGTCTCTGATGTGCAGTTGTTCATTGTTGGAAATTTGTGTTCCTAGTTGTCATCAAACGACTAGTGAAGTTGACCACAACTTTAGTGATCATAGACTCAACTTCAATAAAATCTTAACTCCAGCACGAGGAAGGAGCTCTTATACCATGACACCTCTGTCACACAACCTCATAAAATACCTACAACTGGAGGGGCTTTGATGGTGATGGCCCTCCATTCCCTTGTGCAGCCATGGCATGGCTGTGAGAACTGGCTTTAGATCCTTGACCCATACCCGATAAAACGGACCTAATGTCATTCATGTTGACCCCCTGATGAAGATTTTAAGAAACATACTTCTCTGTTTCTATCCAAATGACACAGGGTCATGTCTACTCCATATGGATAACTACACTGCCAGTGGCACTTTGTGGATCACAGTATCCTGAGGAACTCCCTCCGATCTAATGAATAGATCTAATCTTGTTGGACTATTACTATGTTTTTGGACTTTTGTTGATCATTAATACTATAATTTATTTGTTGCATTTTCTACTTACTAAACAAATGACATCTGTCGACTGGCCTCTGGTCCCCGTGCCCCTATGCAAATAAGAGAAATCTACAAGATACCCCCCAAAAAGGATAGGGTCAAACCCCTTCCCAGATGGGTGATATCAGCGGTTCTGTAAATAAAATCTTCATTCATTAATGCCCTAATTCATACTAACCTGTTTCCCCTGAAATATAAGGCATCTCCCCAAAAAGGCACCCCCGAAGATACGGTACTGTAACTCTGGACACAGGGCATCAGAGGGGGGAATCAAAATCACACAGGAGGATCAGAGGGGGTTACTAAAATGGTAATCCCCCCCCCCCCTCTAAGTCTCCTGTGTCATTTTGATTCCCCCCTCTGACCCCCCACCCACTGCCTTATCAAAAAATAAGACATGCCCCGAAAAATAAGACATAGGGCATCTTTGGGAACAAAGAAATATCAGATATGTGTAGGTGTGTGCAATACATTATCCAGATTTTCATAGGCACTAATGAGAGGACAATTCCCTTGAAAACTGGTTTATGACCAAAAAGAAGGCAAAGCTAGTCATATAAGCAAATCCTGTAACGAGGGCTACATTTCCCAGAATCAGTCTTTGTTGTGCATCACAGGCTAGATAAGTATTTTGTAGTGCAACTCAATTAGAATGGAATTAAATCATTCATAGATAGATCAGAAGAACGTTGGAGTGGTTTGGGCAATTATAGTGAATCATACAACAAAGGTTGTTTTAGAAAGCAAAATTATTTACTTAATATGCGCAAATGAGCCATAGAAAACAAATCATTCGGTCAGGGAAACGTACCTTAATGTTCAGAAAAGTCTGTCAATATTAACCTCCCTAGCGCACTGCTGGGGTACAGATTTCTGTACCAAAAGCGCACCATAGACTTTAATGGTAAAAATGTTTTACATTGTAGGGCTGTAATTTCCCAAAGTCTGTCCATACAGGAGTCTGGTGACATTCTGAATATAATAACATGTTCAGATGCTTTGTGAATAACTCACAATATCAGATAATGAAGATTTCAAAAGAAACTGTATCAGGTAAATTAGCACTGCGACCACTAGATGGCGCTGCAGAAGTGCCAGGTACATAGGAGAGCATTGACATACATTGAAGCCAATGTATTACATTCAGTTCTGTACACTTGGTGTTCCCTCCCCCAGTCTTTCCCATCAGCAGAGAGAAGCAGAAAGAAGACAGCTGTAGAAGACATTGGGACACCGGATCATTTATTCAGATTAGTATTTTACATAGGGAATCATATTGAATAGTGTCAATGGAGAAAACACTATTCAATATGATTTTTATTTAAAATTCCCACCCGCGCTCTAATGTGATGGGGGGGGGGGGGGTCTGTTCCCCTTGCAGCTGCCTCTTCATTAGATCGGAGCCACACGGATCAGTGAGTTTGCACTCCTGGGGCTCGGTCTCTGCCTGACGAACCCAGCTCGTCCAGTGCAGTTCTAACAGGTCAGAGCTGGACGAGCTGGGAGTGTGAGGAACAGCAGGGCGTTAACAAATGTGATTTGTTTTTTTACGTATCCCATATTTATAAGAAAGCTTATTTAACTTTTGATCCTACCGGTAGCTCCGTTATTTAACCACTTCTATTATTTAGGTGAGTACGGTCTTTGTTTTTAAGTCAAATTGCACAGCAGAGTTGTCACCAAGTGGACAGGG
The DNA here is from genome assembly GCA_036250615.1 of Ptychadena robeensis. NCBI lineage: Eukaryota > Metazoa > Chordata > Amphibia > Anura > Ptychadenidae > Ptychadena > Ptychadena robeensis. Next base: position 3,825,057 of record CM070043.1, read on the forward strand.
TAGTTTTACATGAGAAACTAGGGCCTATGTACACCTTGGGATCCTGGTGAATTGCCTCAAGGCCTATAAGGAGTATAAATGGACTGGCAATGCACCAGAATGGCAGAGAAGAAAAAGTGCACCCTACTGTGTACAGTGGTTCTGAGAAAAATAAAAATTGTGCGCTATTGTTATCAACAAAACCCACAACCCAACAAATAAGGGTTCCCTCAGTGCTGACCTGCAGTCTTCAAGTGCCATTTCTCCTGTCTTCTCCCAGCTGCGGTTTAAGTTCTGCAGCATCATCAAACTGCGGTCATCAAGAGGGAGAGTGAAGATTTCCTCATTCAACCGCTCAATGTCGGCCGTGCGTTCCCTGAGCTCCAACAGATGCTTCTGTAAAGACATGAAGCATAATACTTATTGAATATAGCAAGAGAGACAAGTACCAGCATTACCATTGGATCCCTCAATCATACCTTAATATGCTCTGACCGTTCTTCCTTCTCCTTCTGTGACAGGCAAACGTGGCCAACGAAATCGGCTGACGACTTGACGCATGACTGAAGCTTTTCCAGATCCTTTTTGAAGGTCTCAACCTCATTCTGGATTAACTAGAAAAATATATACAGGAATAATTGACATAAGAAAGGCCTAAGCAGGGAACACACGTATAGATATGGGCCAGATCGATGGCCGATTTGAGCGCCATGCACACTCACGGCCGTCTATCTGACCCATATCTAATGTGGCCATCACTGTTTTCGAGCAGGATTGATCCCAAACAAGGATGTCGGACATGACCTTAAACCACGGTCGATGTCCATTGCTTTGCATGTTGACCGCAGATCTCTATGCAAAGCATCGTTGGAGCTGGAGATACAGCAGTACTGCGCCCCCAGTTCCTCTGATATCAGGCAGAAGCACGATGTCGTCATCGCACTGCTGCACGGCTCCTATATCGAGCCATGTGTTCCCAGCTATAGTTACAATGGCCACGACGCAATGGTAAAAAAAAAAATTTGGTGTGTAGCCAGGTTTGATTGATGAATCCTAAGATACTTGACACCACTAGCAAGATATCAGCATCAGAACCCCCCCCCCCCCAAAAAAATAAATAAATAAATAAAACAACTAAAAATACTGTTCCTGCAATAGATTTGATCAAAAAGAGAATAAAGAAAGGCAGATCTTCCCTCTGCTGCTGAGGTGTTTATATCAGCCAAGTAGTTTGAGCCCTGCTGACACAGAGCAGAGGTAGAGAGAAGATCCATCCAATGGGCTCAAACTGACATAAACACGCTTGGCCAAGCGGGGCGGTGAAGCTATCAGAGACAGCCTCTGACAGCCTCCCCACCTCCTTTAAAGCACACTCTGCCGGTGGGAGCACAGAGCTCCGATCAGCTGAGAGGCCAGTTCACCAGTATTTTTTTGAGATCAGACGCTCTGATATATAAACAGAGCGTCTAATTGTACGATAAATAGGGCTAATATATTCACACAGTCGGTATGAAATGTGTCGCTCAAAAACTACCACCTACTGATGAGATAAACACTCCCCAAGATGGACAGATCATAACAGATCATATTGGGAAACTATTATATATATTATCAATATAAATTGAGAAGTTGTTATCCCATTTTCTGTACCCATTTTGTTGTCTACAAACATCAACTGTGTGGTTAGGAATTTTATGTATTTGAAACTGTTACTACTCTTGATGATGTTACGTTATCTGAACACTGCATCCGCTGTAAAGGCCCCCATACACGGGTCGGATTCCGGCCGGATTCCGGGCCGATCGATTCCGGGCGCGTGCACGCGCAACGATCGTGCCGGAATCGTGTGCAGCCCACCTTGTCCGATCGATCACGGCCGATCGTTCAGGGGCTCAGAATCGGATCTGACAGAGAACCAACATGTTGGTCTTTTTGATCCGATTCTGCACAGATCAGGGGGAGTTGCCATTTGTGAGGTGGACAATCGGACACGGAATCCGTTGGACAAGGTGGTATGCAGCGATCGGATTCTCTTAATTGGCCGATCGATCACACCTCCGATTCCCGGCAGAATCGCCGGAATCGATCGGATAGGTGATCGAGCGGCCATGGAATCCGACTGTGTATGGCTAGCTTAATGTCTGTATTTATGATATGACTGCCAGAATGACCATCTGACTTTCTTACAAATAAAATATACTGAATGTTCTACTCTTGACTGCTTATAGTTTACCTCCAGTGCAGCTAAAGTCCCCACCAGAGCCCCTAGTCTCCATATTGGGAAAATTTGGGTCTCCATGTCATAGACAGGTAGACCCAATTGTCCCTAAACCTTCTCTTCTAAACTATTATATAGTGCCAGCATACAGTTTAACAAAAGAGAGTAAAGTCAGAGCTGCCTGGGTGTATTATTTCGCTAGTCACCCAACTGACCGATTTATCATTTCTCAAAAGATATGACTGCTTAAAAGTCTTTACCCAAGTCCACCAGCTTTGACTTATTACTGAATATATAACATGTCCTGGACAAATGAGAACTTTCACAGTAAGGGCTTGTTTTCACAGCGCTGTGTGATCCGTCGCGACCCCTTTACATTATGCACAGTGCTTGGAGGGGTCTTCACGGATCACATACACTGTATCTGCCTGGCGGATGCTCTGTTTAGACATCCACAGATGCAGGGGTTAAGGTACTGCACTGTTAACCCCTGAATCGGTGGATTGGCTCAGTGGCATGAGAAAAGAGAATTCAGCGAGCAGGTAAAGCGTATGTAATCCGTCAGGACCCCCACCAAGCACTGCGCTTAGTGTAGGGGGTCAAGACGGATCACAAAACACTGTGGAGACATAGCCTAACACCTGAAAATGGGTTCTAGTTACACAATTCATAACGTCACTATCACAACACTGATATGCAGCAGCACAATTCCCCATTAATACAATACATCAGCTGTGTAGAGTAGCAGGTTTCTACTTAAGGAGGATTCACTCCTACATACCTTCAGCTCTGCCGTCTTTGAGGAGACACTTTTTTCTAAGTGATCTATTCTGTGTGATGTGTTTTGTCTTTCTGAGTGGATCACATCGGCAGCGGCTGAGTCCTGGCGAATCACTTTGTCTGCCAGTTCTGATACTTGCAGGTTGTGAGCTCGTAGTGCTTGAAGACTTTGTTCCATCACCTAAGAGCCCAGAAAAAAACAGACATGGTGTTCAATGTACAGCACCATACACACCAAGGTAAGACAATAACCCTATGTATGCGCATCCCAGTGATTATAATCCATAACCATAATGGCTGTGGTCGTACACCAGATACCTGTTTTTATAGTAAACAGCATGGAGAACAATTAGATTTTTATCATATCTTATGATATATCTACTGAAAATATCCAACGGTGTATGGCCACCTTAATGGTATCCATTATAGGGAGGTTAGGTCTTGGGATTCCTTCAAAGAAAGGTGAGGAATCAGCCCAGAACTAGAGATGGTCAAATTTTTCGACTTGCTAACTTTGTGAGCTGATTGCAAAGCCCCTGAACATGGTATCATCACCAAAATTGCTGGAGATGTAGAGAAGGGTTGGGGGGACATTTGAAAAAAAAAAAAAGTTTTGCTCTAGCACATGCAGTTTTTGCATAAGTTAAGTTCAAACTCTAAGTCGAAATTCCGATTTTCGAAATTTTCACTTGACTTTGAACCTAATTTATGCAAAAACTTGTGTTAGAGACTTACTTTTTTTTGTAGTGTACCCAACCCTTCTCTACACCTCCAGCAAGTTTGGTGATGATACCATGTTCAGGGGCTTTGCAATTAACTCGAAATTGTCGAAATGGTTGAATGTTTGAAAAACAAATTCGACCATCTCTACCCAGAACTACATGGGAGGAGCTGGTCAATGACATGAACAAAAGCTGGGGCCACAGTTTCAAAGGTGACTGTTGGTAGAACACTACGCTGTCATGGTTTCACATCATGCATTGCACAGAAGGTTCCTGTGCTAACATCATCACATGTCTAGGCCCGTCTGAATTTTGCCAATATCCATTTGGATGATCCAGGGGAGGCATTGGAGAAAGTCATGTGGTCAGATGAGACCAAAGTCAAACTTTTTGGTTTAAACTTTACTCGCCGTGTTTGGAGCAAAAAGGAGGAGTTGCATCCCAAGAACACCATCCCTACTGTGAAGCATGGGGGTGGTAACATCATGCTTTGTGGATGCTTTTCTGCCAAGGGGACAGGGCGACTACTGTGAAAGGAGAGGATGAATGGGGCCACGTATTGTGATCACTTTCATCACCGAAGCACACAGCCAGATAACCAAGGAGTGCTTCCATAAGAAGCATGTCAAGGTTCTTGAGTGGCCTAGACCTAAATCCAATAGAAAATCTTTTGAAGGAGGTGAAACTCAGCGACAGTCCAGAAACCTGACAGATCTAGAGATCAGTGTGGAGGAGTAGGCCAAAATCCCTGCTGCAGTGTGTGCAAACCTGGTCAAGAACTACAGGAAACGATTGACCTCTATAATTGCAAACAATGGCTTCTGGACCATATATTAACACTGAGGGGTTCAAATACTTATGTGCAGAAGTGCAATACAAATAAATTCTTTACAAATCATACAATGTGATTTCCAGATTTTTTTTGAAATGCCGTTGAATTCCATTATGGGAATGTGGAGCGGTGTGACATCTGGGTATTACAGCTGTGAGTTAATTTCTGAGAGCGGCAGAGATGGTCACAATGAGCACGGAGATTAGAAGTGATGATTGAGGCTTTCAGGAAAAGCAATGTCTGAGTCTGGGTTGACCTGGTCTAGATGTGCCAGCTGCCAAGCCTTGGGATTAGAGCGTAAACAGGGGACTAGTGCACCGCCGCTGAACAGTATGCAGGTCAGGGGAGAAAGGATCAGAAATGATATACAGAATCTTTTAATAAATCATTTTATTATGTTTTAGGGGTTTCCAAAAAATCCCATCAAGGCAGTTGGGATCCTAGACAACTATACAGGCCCATCACAGAGAAATAATAAGGAACTCCAAGCAAACAGCTTACACATAGATAAAATACATGTCAGCTACAGTACAGTATATGGAAAATAATTCAGTACACACCTCTTAAGCCCCCCATACACGTTTAGATTTTTTAAACGGTCGATCGGCCAAAAAATCGGGTGGAAATCAAAAGCTTAAAAGTGTAAATCAGACCGCCATCTAAAACGATCTTAAGCCAGCCATACACAGTCGGATTCCATGGCCGCTCGATCACCCATCCGATCGATTCCGACGATTCTGCCGGGAATCGGAGGTGTGATCGATCGGCCAATTAAGAGAATCCGATCGCTGCATACCACCTTGTCCAAGGGATTCCGGGACGATTCCGTGTCCGATTCCATCTCCGACTCCACCTCACAAATGGCAACTCCCCCTGATCTGTGCAGAATCAATCTGATGGAACCAACATGTTGGTTCTCTGTCGGATCCGATTCTGAGCCCCTGATCAATCGGATGCGATCGATCGGACAAGGTGGGCTGCACACGATTCCGGCACGATCGATTCACGTGCACGCGCCAGGAATCGATCGTGCCGGAATCCGGTCGGAATCTGTCCCGTGTATGGGGGCCTTTAGACATTACGGACATTTCATTAAAGGGCATGTCTCCTCTGTGTTCTTGGCTTCATCGGGTCCCTGCCCAGCGGCTGCAGACAGGTAATGTGGATTGGCTGTTTCCTCTGTGTTCTCAGCTGCGTCGCCGCCCCTGTGCTAACCGCATTCCTTTGGCGAGTACCTAACGGAGCCAAGAACACATACCCTTTGTGATGGCACACAAAGGGTGCCCAGACAGATCTTTTGGCCCATTTATCATGTGTGATGACGTCATAATGCACACTTGATTGGCCGAAAAATCGAAACGGGGGGCTTTATCAATTTAATTCAAGTGTTTCTTTAGGACCCATTTCCACAAGTGTGTAAAATCAAACATCAAGCCTTGCAGTCTGCATTAACAAACATACTTGGATGAATGGGCCACCAAATCCCAATTGACTCTACTGCATCAACCTATTGATGGAATACGCTATGTGTGTGTAGGTAGTAAAAATAACGCTTCTAAAGGCAGTGAAAGCGTGTTCTGTGGACTTCTCTACCAGGCAGTCTGATAGCAGAGACTTGGAGTTACCAAGGTACCACCTGCCTGGCAGCATTGTGCCATGTGTAACGTTTGGTTGAGAAACTTATGAAAGGATAAGGCTTTCACTCCACGATGCGTTAAGGATGCGCTGCGTTAACGGATCCAATTAAATGCAACCCATGCTTTAGGGATCCGCAGGGATGCATTTGCAACGTGTGAATGTTTTTTTGTGTTTGTTTTTAACAATAAATGGATTGACCAATACATCGAAAAATGCATACCATTGCGTTTCAACGGACTCTCACTTTCTATGGGTGCGTTCAACACATCCATACTTATGTTGGCTCACATTGCGTTAGCCTGGGTTTCTGTGATTGTGACCTGATTTGTTTGCGCGTCTAGATCGATTTGGCGGCCGACTTCGGCCCTTTAAGCTTAGAGGCAGTGGTATTTCTTAATACTTAAGCATACCAGGCTCCTTTGGAGAAATGAATACTTATAACTTTGTGGGAAGAGTTTGGAGAAAGCCCAATTCCTGGTCCAGAAAGACATAGTTAGGTGAGGTGAGTTTGGTGTGAAAGGACCTGACTGGACATCCTGTTACTCACCGTGTTGGTGAGTACAAAAAATCCCTAAGTATGTTGTTTATTGGTAAACGGGACCCCAGGATAGTTTTTTTTTTGTGCCCTCCAAGGAGAGTAGCCTCCAAGGAGGGGAATACCTGTGAAATATATGTTTTGATGTAACTTTATCTGTGTTAAAAGCATGTGGAAAGTAATGGATATGGTGTGGTGCTGAGGACTGTAACAGACCATTATCAGACTACATATTGTGATTTATTGAGATTGATAATATGATTAATGCGGATTGTCTAATGGATGTGGTTCTATCCACAGAAATGTCCTGACAGTAAAATCTCCTGAGGAAGCCCCCAGGACAAGGGGAGAAACGCGTTGAGATGCTCAGGACTCATGAAATTTATGGACACAACTGTTAAACTAATCCTGTAACCCCCAACACCCCCTCCCTCCCACGGGAGGGAATGGGTCTGCTGGGTGTGAACAGTGGGATAACTTGGTGATGTTGTTTTTAAATGATTATATGTATTTTGTCTGTATGATTCTATTGCTCCCAAATTTTACTGTATGATGAATAAAAACCTGTTTTTACTTGAGACACCGGCTAATTAGAGATTAATGAAGTGCCTTAAAAGCCCCACCCTAGTTAACGCCTCCTTTCCCCTCCCCCATACCCTTATGTTTTTATCTTTGGGATGGAGTAGACTTTTTGTCCCACATCAGAATGATCTCACAAATATTTCTGTAGACAAATGGGATAGACTGTGGCCCCCTCCTACACTAAATTGGGACCCCCGATTGCCGGTCCATGCCATCCGCTCCTGGTGCTCTGGCACCGATCCTGCAGACACTCTTCCAAATCCTGGAAAACCACTTTCTTCTAGTAGACATGTCTATGGATTTAGAATAGGGTTTCATAAAAGTTCTTCCAAATAAAATTGCTACTGCACAGTCCTGTCTGGCAGGGCTCTCTTTATCAATTAGAATTTTTACTGTTTGCATATAAACACGCTTTAGGTTCCTTCCTTCAGGGGACATTGCATGGGGCTGATGCCAAGTGCCAACTCAGCTATTGCATTTCAACAAATTTCTTGATCAGTATAAATTTGAACTTGTTCCATCTACCAGTAGTTCAGCTTCAAGCACCTGTGCGGTATAGTAGTATTTGTAAATGATGCTGGACAAATCTCTGTGTGTGCCCGCTTATGAGAAAGGATGGAATATTCCACTCCATCTGTTTTTTATTTAGTGCTGTAAATTTTTTGGGAAGAAATTGAAATAGTGTTGCACAATGATCAATATGTGCTTAATCTGATCTGAGGTCTATCCGCTGAAATAAATTGTACATGACAAAATAAAAGAATTCTAAGTACTTCTTATGAAATATTTGTAGTTGGTAAAGTAAGACAAGTTATATTAACCTCCTGGCATTACAGGCTTTTCGTGGTATTTTTTATGATGTGAAAAGCCACTGTACAGGCGATGGCGGTGGAGTACACTGTACTCCACATGGAGGTCTTTGGTTCCACACCCCCGCCCCGGGCATTGCCAAAGACACGGGCCGGAAGCAATCAGTGAGCCCGCATCAATAAACAAAATGTGCAGGCTCACAAAACAACAGCGTATGTGCCTGATCCCAGAAGGGCGCAGGTTGTTTTACGAATAAACTGCCCACATACTGGCTTCGGGCATAAAGCCAGGGAGGTTAAGATTTATGAAAAAAAACATAGTGCATATTAAAGCTCAACAGATCTCTGACTCCATATAATTTACCTGTACCAGTATTGTACAAACCATGGGGAAATGTGCATGTGTACCAGGCCTGAGCGATTTTTTTTTATTTCGGCCAGATATACACATAACACATATTCAAAGGGGGAAAAAAATGAAATGCACAATAAAGAAACAAAACCATTAACGAATATGCAAAGCTGGACAGCCTGCTTATATAAGATGTAGAAGAAGATAGAAGAACTGCCAATCCACAATACATATACAGTCCAGTGCAAGGTTTTACTAACCCCCCTGGTGGTATTTACAAGTGTGTGGCTTAAATTTGGCTGCAAAAAGCTGTAACTGAGTCACACTATCTTACCACTGCTCCCTCGCTTCTTCCCAAATAAACCTATTGACAGAAAACACATAGGCGCATGTAACTCCAATGTCATCAGTGACATCGGGGACAGGGCCGACTGCCCGGAGCTAAGCCTGTATGATCTGATAGACATAGATGTCCTCAGTCTTCATATGTGGGGGGCTCAAAACTTTACACATTACTATGTAATGTGTTAAAATTCATCTGTACCTTCCAGAAGGAATGGGACTGCCAGGGAGGTTAATAAGTAAACACAAGTAGAGGAATAGTCAACATGTTTTGGGGGCTCAGCAGTCCCCCTTCCTCCGTGTTTGCACAGCAGAAATAGTGTTTAAAACAACAGAATAGCTGGACAGTTGTGCTGCTTTAAGTCCAAGATGCAGCCTTAGGGCTTGTTTCCACTAGAGCGATTAGCCGTGGATGGACGTGTTTTTAATCGCAGTCGATCCAACCTTTTTTTTTTATCGCGTGCGATTGCGCCCATAGAAAAAAAATGGATGCGGTAAAAAATCTTGACATGAATGGATGCGATGTTCCACTAGTTGACGCGATCGGGCGCCACATGCAATTAAAAACGCGGTAGGGTAGTGCTCAAAATCGCGATAGCTTAAAGCGGTTTTACACTCATGATAAAAAAACACACATACATTACACAGACACAATACTCACCTGTCAGCAGTTCAGATGACGAGAAACTGCTACAAAAAAAACCCCACACTAAACTGTCTTCACTTGCTTGAAGTGCTCATGCTGGCATCTAGGCTCATGGCATCTGCAGACTTCCGCCCACACTGACCCCCCTCTCCTCCCCTCCCCTCTCCACTCCACCTCCTCCTCCTGTGTCTTCTCGTGATTAAAAACGCGTCCATCTACTGGAAACAAGCCACAAGGCTGCATCTTGGACTTCTCGTCTGTTCTATAGAAGTCTGAAGTTTAATATCCGATGATTTAAGCACAACTTTAATCTTACCTGTAAGTCTTGAATTCTTTGTTGCAGGGTGTCAGCCTGTCTGTCTTCTGACAGTTTAGCATAGAGAAGCTGCTGACACTTTCCTTCGAGTTGCTCCATATCCTTGGTGTGATTTTGGTAGGAATCATTGTAGGCCTCCCATAGTTGTAGCAGAAGGCCTGCAGACTGTAGATGACTGGAGAGCTGCTCGTTGAGGGAAGTCCACCTGCCATTGAGCAATTGATAATTGAGGTATATTTGTAGTTTTTGTAGCCAATGCCATTATTTGACAATCAGTGTCAGTAACAAAATAATATGTATAGGGAACGGAACAGTTAGAACAATCATTATATGAAATACAAAATTCAAAATGGAGATTTTCACCATATTCAGTTCTATCTAAAACTACAGTGTCTACACCATGGATGGGCAAACTTTTTGACTTGTGGGCCACAATGGGTGTAGCGGATCGTGTTGAGCTATCACCGCTAGTGCTTAATGGTGGCTGTCCATATCTATTATTATTATTGCAATATTAGGTCACTTCAGTCTATACAGGGGTCTGGACAGTGGGTGGGTTGAAACACAAAGACTAACATAACTATTTTACCTGTTGATTAGACAATGTCATGTTAATTGCCTTAAAGCGATGGATAGGACAAAAGCAACTATTACCCTGCTGAGCAGTCGCCTGGTTCAGCAGGAACACAATAGGTACGGTGTCTGTCTCCCTGGGCTGGTAATTGGATTATGTCTCAGGGTGAGGGGAGGTACGGGCTGGTGATTGAGTTATGTGATTGATCAATGGATCATCTTTCTGGAGGTGTCTCCCTTGCATGGGAGAATGGGATAAAAAGCCGGGTATGTGGCATTAAACATGAGTTCTGCTCCTGATATACTGTGTGTCGTCCAGTTATTGGGAAGAGTGATGAATGTTCCTGGATAGATTTGGGTACTACGTATGCTGTGCTTCCTGTGCTAGTTACCCGGTTCTGCAGTACCCCTCGGTATTTGAGCGGAGAAGGCCTATGTCACACCAGTGCTCCGCTACATTTGGTTTTTAAATGTGACATAGGGAACCAAGAGCCTGCAAGGGCCGCACGGCATAGGGGTCCTCGTAGCTAGGACTGGATATTTAAGAGAAAATATGTTAAAATGTTTTTATAAATAGAAGCTTTTGATAGAGAAGATTAAACATTATGTTGTAGGCAAACTATGACCTCTAGGAAACAATCCAAACAATTATCCTCAAGGTCAGTGGTTCTCAACCTTTTTAGATCCTCTACCCTGAAAGTGAAGTCCTGGGGTGTCATTTCCCCTTTTCCAAAGTGTGACACTCCTTGGCGTCACTTCCAGCACGATCAGGTAAGTGTAATGTCCCCTCCTTCCTATTTCCCCGCCCTGAAATGATGTGTTAGGAGGGAGGGGGCACTACTCTACCTCCTAACTTCCCACTCTGCTTGTGGGCATCAGAGCTGTTGCTTGTTGGCTTTCAGTGAATGTGGCGACCCCTGTGAAATTGTCGTTTGACACTCGAGGGGGTCCCGACCCAAAGATTGAGAGCCACTGCTCTAGGTGTTCTCTTCACTTATTGCAGGAAATGAGGGTAGTCAGAGTTTCTTGACACCAAGGTGACAAAGGGCCAAATTAAAAGACTAAAGGGCTGGTTTCGGCCCCCGGGCCTTGGTTTGTGGTAATTTAGGCCCACGTCTGGTCTACACTCAATTTAAATGTAACAGAGGTCTAATGGAAAGCTAAAACAAGGTGTCCTATGGACAATTCACACCTTTCAATATTGTGTTTAAAAATTACATGAAACAATTGTCTGTACACTCGGTTTTATACATCAGTGCACCAGTATCTAAACTGTATGACAAGTGAAAGTAGCAAACTATTATCTCTAGAGATGGTTGCAAATTTTCCACTAGCTACTGGCAGTTAAGTACAAAGTCCCTGAACATAGTATCCTCACCAAAATAGCTGGAGATGTAGAAAAGTGTTGAAGGAACTATTACCCTGGCACGGTCATGGTGAGTCTTTCAGGGACAAAGTGCCCAAACTGAAACCCAAAGCCCAATTATATATCTCACAGTGCTGGCATGGCAATTTAAACAGAATTACACACACATTACATACACACACAAGAATAGGAGAGGGTATGGGGCGCTGTATGCAATCAGAAGAGAGGGGAAGAGAACTGACAGCATTGAGAGCCAATAGGCTGCAGATCTTTTCTCTGTGCTGGCTAACAGCTCACGTGCCCACAGAGAGGGCTCCGAGTGCCACCTCTGGCATGCATGCTATAGGTTCTGCTTAACTGCCTTAGCACATGGAGCTTTTGCATTAATGAAAATCAATTTTTTTTACCTATCCCATCTCTACATTTTCAACAACGTTGGTGATGATACCATGTTCAAAGACTTTATGAATTTACTCACAAAGTCAGCTAGTTAAAATTTTGTGACCATCTCCGATAACCTCATGTGTATGTCCCAACTCCACACAGGAGTACAAAGCTCCATGACAAAGGTAGATCAACCAGTCTTATGCTAGCCATACACATGCCGATAAGCGGCCGATTTTTAACCTGACCGACGGGCGTGCGCGCTCGTGCCGTCGGTCAGGTTAAAAATCGGCCGCTTATCGGCATGTGCCCACATGGGGCGACAGATCCCTGTCGCCCCACAGCTCGGCCGGCCAGAGAATGGACATGTCCGATATTCTCTGGCCGGCGCAAGCTGATGCCATAAGCTTCAATGAAGACGGCGTCTTCATTGAAGCTTATGGCCGGCACACAAAGGGTGCCAGCCGACTGAAGGGGCCCCATAATGCACCGGGGTGCAACGTGATGACGTCATCACGTTAGCATCCCGGTGCATATCGGGACTGGTCTGCCTGCACACCATCGGGGTGTGTATGGCAGCCTTTAATGAAGACCAATTTGCTTATCAAGATCTTTCCCTCAAGTGTGGAACTGTGAGCTTATCTTTTAGTTTATATCAAAATTCCCTTTCATTTGGTTGGTCAGTAACTTACTTGTGACAACCTGGCCACTGCTTCAGCCAAGGTAAAGCAAACTGAGCAGCTTTGTATAGGTAGTCCAAAGAGAACCTTCTGTTAGGCTATGTCTCCACAGTGTTTTGTGATCCCTTGGGACCACCTACTTTAAGCACAGTGCTTAATCCCGATGGATCACATAAACTTTACCTTCCAGGCGGATGTACTGTTCAGTCAATAACCCCTGCAATGGCGGATCGGCTCAGCGCTGTGGAACAGAGCAAGTAAAGTGTATGTGATACGTCAGGACCCCTGCCAAGCACTGCACTTAACGTTGGGGGTCCCGATGGATCACAAAACGCTGTGGAGACATAGCCTTAGACTAAATAAACCCCATTTTGTTGTATATACTGATATAATACAAACACCATCTACAATATAAGCAAATACTGACCTGTTTTCGGCTTCCTTACAATCCTGTTCCAAAATGGCACAAACTGAAGGGTTGCAGAGGCCATTCATGCTCCTCATAGCGTCTTTGATTTGAATCCAGTTTTCCTCCAGTTTTTCAGCCTCTTCCTGAGCAGACTAAATCAGGAAAATACGAAAATACATTGCAAGTAATGAACTATGCCTTTCAAACATAGCATAGGTGAAATCACATCAGCTCATTACATATTACAGATGCATGCACTGTCAGGATTTAACATTTCTATGATGTTTGTACTTCAGGTCAAAAAAATTTAATCAGCGTAACAATACAGAACAGGAATCCCAATACTGAAGACTCTTCTAGTTTGTTGTGTCTTCATAAATGATAACAGAAGACCCCTTCAATGATCAAACAGCATCCAGTATTGTGTGGTCAGTCGAGTGGTAACTTGGACCACAAAGGGATGAAATATTTGTATGAAGGATATTACCTGCAGTATTTCCATCCGGTGCTTCACACAGTTAAAGGACGATATAGGTCTTTGGGCTTGGCCAAGAACATACAACAGCTTGACCAACATGTTCTTTACACATTCATAGTTTTTGCTGAACGTTTTCCAGTGCCCCAGCATTGAGTGTATGGAGGTCTTCAGGTCTGCAGTCTGTAAATCACAAAAAAACTATTGCATTGCTAAATATTATTTATAAGAGAAAGAAAATGCTAATGAGCATGAGAGTGTGGGCCACAACATGATCCAGCATAAATCCAGAGTATCCGGTATACATTTGCTGTCTTTACCATCAAGCATTTGTAAAGGCCCCCATACACAGGTCGGATTTCGACCGGATTCCGGCACGATCGATTCCGGGCGCGTGCACGCGAATCGATCGTGCCGGAATCGTGTGCAGCCCACCTTGTCCGATCGATCGCATCCGATTGATCGGGGGCTCAGAATCGGATCCGACAGAGAACCAACATGTTGGTCTTTTTGATCCGACTCTGCACAGATCAGGGGGAGTTGCCATTTGTGAGGTGGAGTCGGAGATGGAATCGGACACGGAATCGTCCCGGAATCCGTTGGACAAGGTGGTATGCTGCGATCGGATTCTCTTAATTGGCCGATCGATCACACCTCCGATTCCCGGCAGAATCGTCGGAATCGATCGGATGGGTGATCGAGCGGCCATGGAATCCGACTGTGTATGGCTGGCTTAACAGTTTTGGTTGCTTTGTGATCCTGAAAGTATAAACCTGGTCAGATTATCACCACTGTTTTAGGCAACTTGGCTTGCTTTTTACATTCGGCTTGCTTTTTGGCAGGGACCTCTTTAAAAAATCCAAAAACATTAAGAACAAAAAGCACTGATACCAGCACGATTTGTTTCTTCGCATGCCAACCCACACAGGCAGGTATTCGGCAGGTCCTGGTGGGGAGACCTCCTCTCCCCCCTGTGCCATATATTGGGGACAGTGAAGTTGATCTATTGGGGACCTTGCAGTATTAGATCCTGTGGGAAAGGACTCCCAATACACCGCAAGGGGTGATCCAAAATCCCCCCATGCTGGTGCTTACCATCTAAGTGAGCAACGGCCAAGTGACCGCCATCTGTCTGGGGGTGCAGGCCCCCCGGGTTGGACCACACGCGCACCTCTGTGGATCATGTGAATTATACAATAACCATAATAGACTGTTGTGACTAGCCCTACCTCCCTGAGGAAGCCCACGATTGAGTGAAACATGTTGGAGGGATTGAAGCCCAAAAATTGTGTTTACAGGCTATGTTCAAAACGATAAAAACGTGGTATTGCTTTTAAATGATGTATTATGTTGTTGATAGCCAAACATGTAATGTACTTTTTAGACAAGTCGCAGATATCTGTGGTGCCTAAAAACCCTTAGATTTAAATCTCGAAGGTGTCAGCACCTCGAGTAGGGCTTTTGTAAATGACCATTAAGAACATGTCTGTAATGGATACCCATTCAATAACAATGCCTGGACATTTATTTTACTCAAATCTCTCCCAGTAGGTTTATATATGTATATAACTCTGCTGCTTGCATTCTTCCCATGTTGCCCTCCTACTTATTTCTCTCTTTTTTTTTAACTTATTTTAACCTTGGAAAATTTCTGATCTGCTGCTCTGACAGAAATCAAATTGCATAAAGTAGATAAAACTAGAATTTCCTATAGAGAAGTTGACCTGCAGGGCACGTGGCCCGCTTCTTTCAATAGGAGGAGGTACATACCTGACTAACAAGAGCATCTCTCTTCTTCACCAAGATTTGTGAACTCAATATACCGTCCTTGAAAAAACTGTGATGTCCCGCCGGCGCTGTACTTCTCTCCAACTCCTCCAGAACACTAGACTTGGCCTTGGTTTGCTTTTCCAGCTCCTGCAATGTGAACCAGTTAAAGTAAGGGTTATCATTGAACTTATTTATACATATCAATCATTATACACTAGGTCAGTGTTTTTCAACCTTTTTTGGGCAAAGGCACACTTGTTTCATGAAAAAAATCGGAGGGCACCGACGATACGCATAATCGCGGCGCACTTCCGGTCCCCGCCGGAAGTACGTCATCAGCAGGTGCCCCGCTGGAACACAGACCAGCAGAGCAAAAACACCGCCACTGGTCTGTGGGGACGCGTGTTGCTAAGCAACCGCATCCTCACAGAGCCGGTCCGTGTATAACACGGATCGGCTGTATAAGATTTATACTATAAGAGGCAGCTAGATAGGAGGGCCGAGGGTGGGGTCAAAAACCCACGGCACACCAGGCAACATCCCGCGGCACGGAACAGTGGTTGAAAAACACTGCACTAGGTGGTGTATCATGGAGGGAGTGTTATTTTGTGTCGTTTTTGTTTACGGTTCTGGAATGGAATGGGGGGGAAGGAACTGGACGGGTCTTCCCATTCTATCCAGGTACAATCCAGGGTTTCCACCTACCTAATGACATCTCATCGTTTATCATGTTTAGTAAACGTGATTGCAAACACACCATCTAGAGAAAAGGACTTTACCGATATCCTAAGATGTATTCACAAAAATATATATATAAACATTTAAATAAATATATAAAATATGTATTGTTTCCATACCTGCAAACAACATATCCTTTCCATGTCTCAACAGTAGTGATAAGCGGCACAGGCAATAAACGGATGATTTTTGCCTAATATGCACAATGAATGCGTAAATTCGAGAATTCGTGATCTCCAGTCATTATTACCTTCATTGGGCAAATCGGCACTTGTACTTGCGCATATTGCGAACCCAATGCATGGTGGTTCTGGGTACGGATGTGAAAAATCTCAGGTATAGATAGATATATCTATTAGATTGTAAGCCAGATTGGACAGGGTCCTCTACTCCTCCTGTGTCATATCCTGTACCTGTGTGTTATGTTTTGTTGTATCTCCACTCTAATATATTGTACAGCGCTGCGTAATATGTTGGTGCTATACAAGTAGATAAAAGATCTTCACAAATTCTCGAAGTGCTGATATTTGCAATAAACATTCGCGATTAAAATATTTGTGATCAACACTACTCAACAGCTCATATTGCTAGGTCACTCTGAACTCAAGTATGGGCTTTAAAATGGGAATCTAATTTAAGCCCCCCCCCCCCCCCCCCCCCCCCCCCCACACGCTTAGATTTTGACCAGATTGGAAATCTGCAAATTTGTAATTGGGGCTGAAATCGTCCACCAAATCGATCTAAGCCATTACGGATCAATAGATCCCGCTCGAAGATACTCGATTGAATGGGGTTCTAACATGTTGGAAAACCCTGTTCAATCTCCTTTACTTTGAATAGAGACAAAATCTCCATGCAAAGTATTGGAGGAGCTGCTGCTCCTGGACACCGCTTTCAGTGTGAAGGTGGTGGAGTCAACACGTTGTGATTGCTCGGAGGTTGATTACACGGGAATCTACCCGTGTGTGCCCAGCCGATGTAATTACCTTGGAGGGGGACCAGCGTTCCCTTCCAAAGTAAGTGCCGCCACACAAAGGGTGCCCGACCCATTCTCGGCAGGAGCGGCCACACGTGATGAAGTCATCATGTTGGGTCGATCTGCTGGGAGATCGGCGGAAAATCTTAGCATGTATGGGGGGGCTAAAGTATTTGTAATAAAAAAAAGTCATGGATACAAAATATATGATACAAGCAATAGGCTTTGAGACATTAGGAAGATACATATGTTGAAAATTAGGATCATGAGGATACACATCCTACTTAGATAAACTTTTAGATAAACTTTTATTATACAGCAGTTCATACTTATTCTCGAGATGTTTAACTTAAAGCGGACCTACCACCTTGGAGGTCAGCATTATCGGCTGCAGCTCACCCTATACTGCTGAGATCTGCAATTGTAAAAAAAACTAATTTTTTTCTGACAGCAGGAGGGGAGCTTGTTACGAGTTCTCCCCTCCCACTGCATAACGTTGCGCCTAGGCAGCCGAAGTGGTGTCTGGGACATCTCTCCTACGCAGGAACTCTTCAGCAGCTGATTCACCCCATCACACCTCCCCTCACAGAACTCTGCAGCTCTGAGAAGAGACAGGAGGGGGATGAGAAGTAGAGGGGGGAGGAGGGGGGGCAGTGAGGGTGGAAGTAGCTGCATGTCTCCAGGAGCCAAGATGCCACCATGAGAACTGCAAGCAAGTGAAGTGAGTATAGTGTGGGGTTTTTTTTGTGTAGCAGTTTTCCAGTATCTGAACTGCTGACAGGTAAGTAATGTGTATGTTTAATGTATATATATTTTTAATCTTGAAGTTAGATTATTAAAATGTTTTATAAATATTTCCTGGAATCTGGGTGCTAAGCTAATGGTAAGTTTATTGCAAAGCCTAATTTGGCAAGTGATACCAATAACATATACCAGATCAATAATTTGACTTAAAGCGGACCTACCACCAGGAATCTATGTTTTCATGAATGGCACTAGAA
>CM070043.1:3871357-3886030 GCA_036250615.1 Ptychadena robeensis
TCCTTCCATACCATAGCCATCACTTGGAGTAGCTTTGTCTATGTTGGCCTAGCTCCCCCACACCGCCCTACATAACCTTTTATGTTGTGAATTGGGAGTAGAAATGTGGAGAATTGTAGCGTGTCACTAGAATGACAGCTCTGAGTTTGCTGGGGGTTGCTTACATAACATCCAACATGGCGGCATCGAGCTGTGTCCTGGCCTTTGATGGTCTTTACAAGGTTACAAGCAGAAAACACCACCAGGATTGAAGAATTGAGTTACCTTAAGCAGCTCTGCTGCCCCACAGTCACTTCTGTTGCCCAGCTGCTGTAACACAGTCTTCTTCTTAACCAGCATGTCATACACTTGCCGGACGTCATTCTGTAATTTCAAATTATTATGGAAATCATGGATTCAGGAAAGGATATGGAAACGATAAAAATAGTAAAGTAAAGAAATATAAACGTCACTGGCATAAAATATGATGTAACATGCTATGCCTTTGACTTTCCTGGACTGTAGCCAGCAAGAGTAACATACACCCAGCATGCCAAGAACTATCTGGTTCACCCCTATCCATTTTTACGCATATTGTGTAACGCACGTCCAACAATTTCACACAAAAAAGTATGAAAATGCGCGTCTTTTATTAGAAAAATGCTGTTGCATATATTACCCCATTTTCCGGCATATAAGACGACTTTTAAACCCAGGATCTTCTGAAAAGTCAGGGGTCGTCTCATACATTGGGTGCCGAGACTTCCAAGCTGGAGAAGTCTGCCTGTTACACAGCCGCAGCTCCCCCCTCCCTCATCAATGCTTTGAGAGGAAGCTGACATGCTCACTAGAGGCAGTGGCCTCAGTGGCTGAAACTGGTATTGCAGCTCAAACACAATAAATAGCCTTCACTTATTATGTATAAAAGTACATTTTTAGATTGCCAAATTTGTTTCAGTTTTTAATGTTAAATGCATACAATTTATGTCACTTGGGAAACATTCATAACTATAAAAGGTTGCAGTTAGGGGTTTCAAACTGGGAATGTAAATGACTAATCCAAAAAGAAAAAGACTGGACTTTTAAGGGTGGGAGAAGGTGATCTGGGGCCAGAGTAGGCATATGTAGGGTAAAATCTGACAAGAGAAAAATTGCACTACTGAGGTATGAGATCTGGGGGTTCAAACGGTGTTGTACTGTGAGAGTTACATGTGACCCAAAGCCAGCTGATGACCTGTGGATGGAGACAGCTAATCGGAGGCTCAATCAGGGACAGGGAGAACCTCCCATTTGCAACAAAACCTACTATGCAGGAAGCTGATGCAGAGGACAGTGAGGAAGACGGTACTTATTAATACCATGCTACATATGGGGTGAGTGCCAAACACCATGTCCTGGTACTCATCTGAGGAGCTCACTTAAAAAAGTTATCTGCAACCCTGGATATAGCAATTCCACATTATAAATCTTCAGTGACAAAAGAGGATAACACATTTGTGACCAACATTGTAATATTAGTTCTGGTAACTGTATTTGGACCTGTGAGAGAGTGTATGTGTTATATGTGATATGAGCATCAGACTTTTATGAAATACTGATGTTTTCAGTTTATTATTTTTTGTAACATTACCTGGTAGTTGTTATGCTTCTTTACTTCCTCGTGTATGCGTTTAGTTCTGGACAATACAGCGCCGTGAGTCTGTACAAGCCAGTTTCTTATGTCATTGTAACACTGTGATAAAACACCAACGTTCTCGCCCTCGTGGCTGATGAGCTTTAACAGACAGTCCATTTTCTTTCTCATTTCTTCTGAAAGGCAATGTAAATCCTCTGCAAGTTTCTGAAAAGAAAATGTTACATTGTTTTATACCCAGGAAACTTTTTAAGAACAAAATTACTTTTCTGCAGTTTTAAATTAGTTGATTGATTTATGTTTTTTTTAAAAGTATCATCAGCAATTTTAGTGTGTTAACTAGAGCTATACTAGTTACCATAACATCCAAACACATTCTACATTTTAATGGTCACACAGAATAACACACAGAATGCCTTCCTTCAACTTGTAGAACGTCTACAGTCTCACCTACCCCTACAGTATGCCTACAGTCTCTGATCTACCCCTACAGCATGCCTACAGTCTCACCTACCCCTACAGCATGCCTACAGTCTCTGACCTACCCCTACAGCATGCCTACAATCTTGGGGGATCTACTACTCCTTACGAAGACCTACAGTCTTGATCCTCTCCTAAATGCATGCCTTAACGTCTTGACCCTCGACTACAGCATGCCTACAATCTGCTGGGCGCCTCCCATCCCTACAGTATGAATCTCTGACCTATCCCTACAGCATGCCTACAGTCTCTGACCATCTCTTTTATCATGACTACAGTTTTTGACCATCTCCTACATCATGCCTACAGTCTCTGACCTAGCCCTACAGCATGCCTACAGTCTCACCTACCCCTACAGCATGCCTACAGTCTCACCTACTCCTACAGCATGCCTACAGTCTCTGACCCTCTCCTACAGCATGCCTACAGTCTCTGACCCTCTAATACAGTCTTTGACCATCTCTTTTATCATGACTACAGTCTCTGACCATCTCCTACATCATGCCTACAGTCTCTGACTTATCCCTACAGCATGACAACAGTCTCTGACCATCTCCTACAGCCTCTAAAGTCGCAAGGGCCCCATACACGGGTCGATACCCGTTCAATCGGTGACCCATTTGAGTGCATGATGGTGATGTCACTACGCTGTGCTTGAGTGTTCATCGATTGAACAGGAATATATGCGCACCAGTGTGTGCAATAGATTCACGTTAGATGCTCAGTCCCCATCCAAAGCAATGGAGATCGAACAGGGATTTACCAACCATGTTCTATCGAGTTGTTTTTCTGCAAGATGGATAGCCCGCGATGTCATCGATCGCGAGATTCAATTAAACTGGTATTGATCCGTGTATGGGGACCTTTAGTGTGACTTCATCAAGCATCATCAGATAAAAGTACATATTAGGTGGCCTCACACATCTACTAATTGTCTATAGTTTTCACTTTCTATACAAGACAACATGATGAAATTGTTATCTAGAGCAGTGATGGGCAACGGAGATGATATGGAGGCCTCAAGTGCGGCCCTCAGCATCCCTAAAGGTCTGCATTTTCAATTTATACTGACAGCAGGCATAGCTAGAAGACATTATTTTTCATTTTTAAATAACAAAACATGTTATAAATGATACTTCAAGCATTAGGGAACACTGTAGTATGGTAATGCCTAATTCAATGTTATGTTATGTACCCCTATTCTGAGGTTATGTGCTGCAATATATATTACACAATCATCCCCTGTTTATTGGTTGGATAGTGGGCAATCACTTGTTCGGGGGGATCAGTGGACAGGTGAGTTCCTATGCCCTATACATTAACAGTAAGGTTACGGAGGCCCCAAGTGGAGGACCAAGGCAGGGGGGGGGGGGGCGTTGGGACATTGAATTGGATATTAGAAGCCATCACAGTTAGTCTGTGCAGATTACATTTATTCACCTCATAACATGCAGACTCTGAAGAAGCTTCATCCATGGATATATCTGTATCTAACATCTCCTCCACCTTCTGCAGCCATTGGGAAACTGAGCACAACCAGACAAACAATGTGCTGTGTAGATGTATTCCATGTTCCTAAATAAATAAATAAATCATTAAAAAGGGAAGGAAAGGTGATTTCTGGCATCATGGGCATCATTGAAATGGGGGAGCCCCTTTACACAAACACTGTGCATTCGCTGACCTCTGAAGCTGCAGAGATTGTGGAATAACAGTTTCCACAAAGTTCACAGAAAAAAAAATACTTTCTAAGTTTTACCCAGTTTAGCTTGTTTTTCATTGCACTCACTTGGCAGCCAAGTAATCTCTAATGCAGTGGTTCCCAAACTGGGGGACGGGCCCCCCGGGGGGGGGGGGGGGGGGGGCACGAAGGTATGCCAGGGGGGCGCGGGCCCTCATTTTTAACCTGTGTTTGAATAGGGAAGGGGGGCCCCAATAATGTTCCTAAGTAGAAAAGGGGGCCCTGCAAGGAAAGTTTGGGAACCATTGCTCTAATGTAATCACTCAGTAGGTGCCCAAGAAGACAGGGAAGAGCAGAGTGTCTTGACTTGGATGACTTTCTAATGGATGAGTTGCTTTACAGTTCCAACAGCTACAAAGGTTAAGGTTATTGATTTAAATAATGGCCACAAGCGGATAAGTACCTTATATGCAGAAAGATAACAATAACATCATAAATATGCTGCAAGGTTGGCCAAAGAACTAGAATTGAACTATAGTGGCCTTAGATATTCCTGCCTTAACCAATGAGCTGGGAGGGAAGAAAGAAATGAAAGAAATAACATGCTTAACCTCCTGGGTGTTACGGACTTTTCACCCCATTTTTTCTGCCGTATGGGCAACCGCAGCGGAGTACACTGTACCATGTTTCCCCGCTCTCCCCCCGCCTCTGTACACACCACCGGTGTCATCGAGACACCGGCTATGTGGGCTGGGAATAGCGGCACCACCTCCATTAACATGGAGGTCTATAGCACTGCCCCCGCCCCCATGATTGGTGAGGCCGAAGACACAGGGCCGAAAGCAATCAGCAAGCGGTGCGGCCTTGCAAACCACCAGCGTGTGTGCCAGATCCCAGTTTAAGGAATAAACTGCGCCCATACTGGCTTTGGACATAACACCAAGGAGGGTAAGGTATGAGAACTTAAAATCTATTCATTTGAAATCCTACTGTGGTCAAGTAAATCTCTAAAGAATATTTGTACCTCAGGGTTGTGTGCAGCTGCTTCTTCCCCAAGAGCTTGCAGGCGAGTCAGATATTGCTTTGAGTCTTCAGTGTGTACAGCCTTTAGAGTCCTCCCAGAAAATCGTGATATAAAACTTATTCTTCCTTCCTTTTCCACCTGAATTACAAGACATCAAGAGCTGCAGCTAGTACTAGGTAGGATGCACTTTAATATTACAGTGAAACTGGGTGATAGGGTCATACACATACAACACATAGCGCTAGATCTCGATATTGTCAGTACTGGGAAAAGGCATTTCTAAGGTCCTTGCAGGAACTTTTATTACATACTATAAAGAAGATACAGAAATCGCCAATCCACAGTGCTTATAAAGTCCAGTCCAAAGTTTTGGACTTAAATAGAAGAGAAGCAATGGGTGACGCGTTTCAGGGGCTCAGCAGTCCTCCTTCCTCGGGCCTAGTCCTTCATTTATATTTACTATTAATAAAACTTTTGTCATTTTAAAGTCATCCTGGAAATGCTGCTGTATGCTTTCTCAATATCAAATATACAATAACAATATATTCACACATTTCTTGCTTCTCTCATCTGAAACTTTAAGGTAGGATTGAGGGAAAAAAATAAAAATAAAAAATAAAATATACATATATATAAAGTTGGCATCCTACCTAACCTACCTGGCGTTACGCGGAAAAGCCGCTGCCCGGGCAATTTCCGCCCTCCTCCCCGCCTCTCTACACAACACTGATGTCAATTAGAAGCCAGCGATGTGTGCAGGGGAAAGCGCCGCCTCCTCCATTAACATGGAGGTTTATGGACGCCGAAGACTTGGGCCTGGAAGAACTCCGTGAGCCTGCAGCTATGCAGAAACACTGCAGGTTCATGAAAAACCAGTGCATATGCCCGATCTTGGCACAGGCACAGTTTGATCCAAGATGTGCCCATACTGGCTTCGGGCATAGCGCCAGGGAGGTTAAGTTAAACATCTTTTTTTCAATGTTATGGTGACCATATACAATTTCTTACTTCAAACTCGTTGTCTGGCTTGGGAGTTGCTGCCTTGTTGCGATGTGACAACTCCTTCTGAAGATACTGCCACTTGCTCCAGGTAATATCATCTGGCAGTGTAGATTTACCCCTAGGCCTTGTATGGACCGCGACCACCTCTCCAGCAGCATTCCTAACGAAAACACATGGAAAGCATTCGTTCTGACATATCATGTACAATCATTAACAGTCGTGGCCATCAAAGCAAATCTTATTGTATCTCATCTGCAGCATATATACATTTTAAAAAAACTGTAAGTTTGTATTTTATTCTCCATTGCTTAAGGTGGCTGCGATCGATCTGCCACAAAAATCAGGCGCAAATCGAACGACCACCTTAAATCGGACCAGAAATCGATCTGACAAATTACGGACATGTCTGTAATTTTTAAATCGATCTTATTACTTTGAAGGGGGACCAGCATACCCATTAAAAGTTAATGCCGGCACACAAACGTCATCACGCATGGCCGATCTGCTGCGAAATTGGCCACAAATTTAACTAGTCCACCTTAAATTGGGCTCAATCGGCCCAATTTCAATTGATCAATCGGCCCAGATTTCGATCTGACAACTTAAGCTAGCCATACACGTTCGGATTCCATGGCCGCTCGATCACCTATCCGATCGATTCCGGCGATTCTGCCGGGAATCGCAGGTGTGATCGATCGGCCAATTAAGAGTATCCGATCGCTGCATACCACCTTGTCCCACGGATTCCGGGACGATTCCGTGTCTGATTGTCCACCTCACAAATGGCAACTCCTCCTGATGTGTGCAGAATCGGATCAAAAAGACCAACATGTTGGTTCTCTGTCGGATCCGATTCTGGGCCCCTGATCAATCGGACGTGATCGATCGGACAAGGTGGGCTGCACACGATTCCGGCACGATCGTTTCGCGTGCACGCGCCCGGAATCGATCGGCCCGGAATCCGGCCGGAATCCGACCCGTGTATGGGGGCCTTTACAGACCTTTCCATAGTTTTTAGATCGATCTCATTACCTTGGATGGGGACCAGCGAACCCATCCAAAGTAAATGCCGGAACACAAACTTCATCACGCAGGGCTGATCTGCCGCTAAATTAGCTGCAACACGGCCAGCTTCAATTGGGCCATAAATTGGCCCAGAATTCGATCTGACAAATTGCGGACATGTCCATAATTTTTTGATCTATCTCGTTATTTTGGATGGGGACCAGCTAACCCATCTAAAGTAAATGCCGGCACACAAAAGTCATCGGGCACGGCCGATCTGCCGCAAAACGTGGCCACCTTTAACCTCCCTAGCGCACTGCCCATACCAATCGCGGCAGTGTACACAGTACACTGCCTGCAATTCCCCCCCTCCCCCCGCCTCTCTCCACACAGCCGGCATCATTAATGATGTCAGCTGTGTGGGCTGGAAAGCCGGAGCTCCTCCATTAACATGGAGGGCTATGGCACCGCCCACCCCCCGCCCCTTCCGCGTCACCGTGACGCGATCGCAACCCCTGTAAATGCTGCAGCTGGTAAGAGAATCGCCGTAGCTTTCCGGGGATATGCGGCATGCACGGGAGCCCAGCTCATCCAGAGTTTGTTCTTCACACAAACTCTGGACGAACTGGGCTCGTCACAACCGCTAGGGAGGTTAATAGGATCATAAATCGGCCCAGAATTCCATTTGCCATATTACGGACATAATTTTTAGTCCTGTTTCTTTGGAACGGTCTATGCCCAGCTTTAGAAATAAATCATTCAGATGTAATTTAAGCACTCCCTGTACCACTAGCTCTACTCCAACAATGAATACATGCAAGGTAGACAGTAGACAACCTAATGCCAGTCAGGTTACCCTAGAGGTAGGGTCAATGTGCACCAGTGTGCAGAACAAACAATATCACTAAAATTTAGTTTGTCCAATGGAAACGTTTCTGAATTGCATAGGTATAAAGAAGCAAGCCTCTGCTTACATGTTTGGTTTAATAAACCCTAAAATCAGATTTTTGTAGATAAAAATTTTATTATCACTATCTCATCAACTGTTCGTACCTGGTCTGTAGAGTCGCCACAATCTCTTGATTGGACATCCCCTTCTCTTCAGGATGTTGTGTTTCCATAGTCTCTGCGCTTTTTACCTGAAAAGAAATAAATAAATTACCAACTTGTCCAGCGATTTCTACAGCAATAATATTTACTGTATATACTCGAGTATAAGCCAAATATTTTTTATTATTACTATTATTTAATTTAAAATATCTTTAAAGTATTTTTCTATTATTACTATTTGGACCAATACATGGAATGGGAATGAAAACTTAGGCTTTGTTTCCATTGTACGCCGGGACCCGTACGCTAAGCGTATACGCTAGCAGGGGTCCCGACGTATCTCCGACGTATCTCACAGACCTTTGCCTGCCGGCGGACGGTCTGTCTTCATTGCGCTGAGCTCATCCGCCGGTGTCAGGCTGAACGTAGTCGAGTACGTTCAGCCTTTACACCGGCGGATGTGTAAACAGACCATCCGCCGGCAGGCAAAGGTCTGTGAGATACGTCGGAGATACGTCAGGACCCCTGCTAGCGTATACGCTTAGCGTACGGGTCCCGGCGTACAATGGAAACAAGCCCTTATTTTCATGTTTGAATCATAGGTAGTGGAGTTTTCTAATTGAAATTCCACCTTCTCCAGTAACAATAAACAAACTGATTTCACTAGCCGATCTTGGAAACACTTTATATGGAAATGTATTTCTATATATTAAATATATATATATATATATATATATATATATATATATATATATATATATATATACAGTATATATATATAGGGTGTGGCACTAAGTTTCCCATGTTTGGTTCATTCCTAGGGGCAATGGAAACGATTTAAGAATTACAGACATGTCCTTAATTAATAAGATCGATTTCACAGCCGATTTCTGGCCAAAATAAAAGTTTAAGCTTTCAATTTGCACTCGATTTCGCGGCAGATCGACGACTGTGCATGCTGGGCTGAAAAATCGGGTGGAAATCTAAGCATCTATGCTCCATTAATTCATTATAGAAAAGTGACTCACAAAATAGCATTCATGACACATACAGTGTTATTTCTGACTGCTAACCACTCGATGTCATGGCTTACCTGGTCAGTCCTGGGTTTGACCTGCAGAATCTCCTGCAAGTTCTCCAGACTGAGTTTCAGAGCTTTGAGTTTCCTGGACAATGTCTCTGCTTCCACTAAAAGGGATGCGGGCCCTTGCTTCTTGTAGTCCACGCCTTCCAGCAAACTATTTACTTTCTTTTCGGTTTCTTGTAAGGTTTTCTAGAGGAAAAAAAACTAATCTGTAAGCGATCATCTTAACAATTGATTATAAAGTCTGCCAGGAGTCATGAAAACTAATATATTACAGTAAATAATTGTTGCCGTATTTATTATGCTGATAAGGCTTTGATTTGTTCATACAAAGATTTGCCTTGAGCAATATCTATCCCTGAAGAGCTTAATGTCCAGGGGTGCACATAACTTTTTTAGTGAGCTCCTCAGATGAGTACCTGGAGATGGTGTTTGGTACTCACCCCATATGTAGGGTGGTCTTCCTCACTGTCCTCTGCGTTAGCCTCCTGCATGCTAGATTCTGCTGCAGATGGACCTCCCTGTACCTGATTGATCCTCCAATTAGCTGTCTCCATCCACAGGTCACCAGCTGGCTTTGGGTCACATGTAACTCTTAAGGCTGCCATACACGGCACGGATTCGTGCCGGATTTCGGCGCGATGGATTCCGGGCGCGTGCACGCGGATCCATCGTGCCGGAATCCCCTGCAGCCCACCTTGCCCGTCCGATCGCATCCGATGGATCGGGGGCACAGAATCGGATCCGAGGAAGAACCAACCTGTTGGTCTTTTCGGGTCCGATTCTGCTCTGATCAGGGGGCGTTGCGGTCCGGGAGGCGAGCCATCGGACACGGATCCGGCCGTACAAGGTGGGCTGCCACGATCGGATTCCCTAATTGCCTAATCGTTCTCACCTGAGGATCCCGGCGGAATCGCCGGAATCGATCGGGTGAGTGATCGATTGGCAGGGGAATCCGTGCTGTGTATGGCTAGCTTTTACAGTACAACACGTTTGATCCCCAGATCTCATACCTCAGTAGTACAACCCTGACATTTTTTGGGTTAGTAACTAACCCCTGAGACTACATGCAGTCCATATGCAGACCTTTAATAGTCATATTCCAATAGTGCTTTTCTCTTGTCAGATTTTACCCATACATATTCCTACTCTGACTTTCAACCCCCAGATCTCCCCCCCTTTAGAAGACCACTCTTTTATTTTGGATTAGTAATTTATATTCCAAATTACACACCCCGAACTGCAACCTTTCCCTGAGGTTATACAAGTGACATAAATTGCATACATTTAACAATAAAAACTGGAAGAATTTTGCCAATCTAAAAAATGAATCTTTTACGGTAGTGTATACATGATAAAGTGAAGTTGTTTGTACAGGTATTTAATGTGGGAGGGCTGCCGGTTGTGGTGCCCCTCCCTCCCCTCTATGGCTGATAGCCAGACTCCTCGGGGGCACCCGATAGCTACGGCCACCCAGACACGGAGCGCCTCCAAGTTGTTAGTATGCATATGAGCTTTGTAACAATAATGCAGGTACACATATCTAGTTTTTGGCCCTTTTTGAAAACCAGATTACCAATTATGTGCACCCCTGTTAATGTCTCTACTAAAATACATATTCTAAAGCTATCCAGAGTCATTTTCTATGGATATCCAGAGTAATCCCAGTATGTCCCCTAATATTTGAAGCAAATCAAGCAATTGGAGGCAAACCATGAAGATGTGAAGCCATACAATCCCAAGGAAGATAGTGTACCAGAATGGAACACAATGCTGTCAGGCTAAACAGCTTACAGTTGCCACAGAGGAGCAGATCTGTTAGGACGTGTGGCAAGAAAGTCGTTACCCTTTCACAGGCTTTGCACCACCCAGTCCTGTACCCCAAGAGTCTATAGTCAAAGAATATACCCAATAGGTTTCTCCACAGAAAAGGGAGAGATCAGGGACTGGCTGCACACTGATCTTTCCTAATGTAGGAAAATCCTATCATTAGGATCTGTGACATCACCAGCTTTCTATCACAATCACCTCCAGCCACCTTGGTGACCAAAAAAATACATATCACATCTTGTATTGCACCTGAGTAACCACCTGCCTGTAGAAGCAATCCCCGCCATCTACTATAACACATGTCTCCAATGAGATCACTTCCATTGGTTGGTGGCTGCCAGATTGCACCCCCAGGGGTATACTAAGGGCTCTTTCACACTGGTCACATTTGTGTAGCATTAACGTCTCCTTAAGAAACCTGTTGTACTTTTCACAATGAGCGTCACTACAAAACGCAACGTGGGGTCAGTGTGAAGACGCAACTTCCCTGCACATATTTATGATTGGTGTCTCCCATACAAGTGTATTGTTACAGCAATTGCAACACAATGTATTACAAAATGGTTTCTCACTGCCAATAGACACATTTGTGGGTACTGCAAATGCGGGAATTGCTGGTGAGAAACAGGAGGGCACCCGCAGTGCAGCTAGTGTGAAAGGACCCCAACCTTAAGCTAGGTATACACGGTTTGATTTCAGCGTTCAATCAACTTAAAACAATCAAAGTTTACATTGATCAAACTTAAATCGTATACTGCACACATGGTTCGATCTGCGAAAATTGTTCAATGACGATCAAAACACAGGTTGAAAAGTGATCGGACATGTTAGAACTTTTTTATTGATTGTACAACGATGAAACTAAAATCGTAGCATTGTGTTTGTTGGTCGGGGCGATTTTATTGGATGAACAAGTTTATCGATGAAAAAAGGAGAGAGGGTTGTCAATTTCTGGGTTTGGGACTTAAGCAGGCCATACACTCTGAGATAAAAATTACGATCCATTAAAATTGACCAATGAATGCATTTTATCGGCCTGAAATCCGCACATGTCCACATGGTACAAATATTACGATCGTAATTGCCGTTTTGTTCGATCGTAATTTTTGACATGTTCAAAATTGTATGGTCTGGCAACATCGGGAAACTTCATACTGTTTTCATGTTTACCGACCAATTACGCTGAGGCTTCCCCTTTAAAAAGAAAATACCTCACAATGGCGATATAAACGCGATGAATTTCGATGACATCCTCGAAAAAAAAAAAATAGGCTCCTAATTGGGATTTCAAGTGGTACTTTTTGCCGAATATTCGATCCAACCGATAGGCGAGCGCCGTCGGGATACTTGGTCTGTTTTCATGGCTCCTAATTTTTTATCTCAGAGTGTATGGCTAGCATAAGAGTCCCTTATTCAGATTCAACACCCCTAAACCCTTTGGGAAGAGTTTTCCCTACACATGCAGGGACAGGGGGACTTTAATGGTCAGCTCTTATACAGTAATATAATCCAATTGATAAAAATTATATAGGTAAGTATATCGTACAAAAAAATGATCAAATTAAATAATAAAGAGTATTAAAAACAAATCATCTGTGAGTTTAATGTCTGTAAAGCACATTTGGTACATTAAGCACGCTGAACTGTCTCCTCTGTATAGCGACAAAGGTATGGATGCGGGATAGGAGGGTCCCTTTGATTATTATTATTATTATTATCATTTATTTATATAGCACCAACATATTACGCAGCGCTGTACAATACATTAGGGTGGAGATACAACACAGTATAACACACAGGTACAGGTGATGACACAGGAGGAATAGAGGACCCTGCCCGGTTGGGCTTACAGTCTAATAGGTTGGGGAACAGAGTATACAATAGGTGGGGGATGAGACTGGTATGGTGGTGATGTTAGGAATGAGAAGATGGGTAGGAGAGGCTGAAGAGGTGGGTTTTTAGGGCTTTTTTAAGATAGATTTGATGGATCGTTGAGTGGAATAGCCCCAACATGTTTCAAATTCTATTTTCTTCAGGGGGTTCCCAAGGATGCCATATAGGCCCCACCCTCTTTTTTAACGATGGTTATAGAAGTCGCCGCTATCAACCAGGGCAAACAGCAAAACCTGGATGGAGGGAACGGAGGACCATTCTAAGGACACCCAAGCATATGGTAATCAACTGGTCACATGTTGGGTAGTTTCAAGATAATCATTTGTTAAAGTGGGAGAAGGTGTAAGGGTTATAAAGGTATGATGCCTCGTGTCCTCCTGGTGCCAAAATGGTGACGTCTATATATGACTCTTTCCTGTGTTTATTGATCGAACCTAAAATTGTTGATTTTTATCATATTACAATCGAACCTTCCATGTGGTACTACTTTGGATTCGATTACTATTGGTGTTCGATGATAAGATCAAGATCTAAAATCGAATCAAGGATCGATTGTGCTTAGATCGAACCGTGTATGCCTAGCTTTAGGTCCAACATTATCTTTGTGATCCAGCTAACATCAGCGTGCTAAACTGCATTTATCTGTATTGAACTGCAATGTAGAACAATATGGGCTCAGACAAAACAGATTGTGCCTGGGCATGACCGAGAATGAAGAATGCTGCAAACTTTCTTTCTAGCTGGTAAACTGCACAAGTATAAGTTCTTCATATCTGTCATGTTCCAATCTTCTCCATAGGGTAACTAATCTGGACATAAAAAGTCTAAGGTATGACCCTACAACAGCATGTTTAAATCAGATATTAATATACGGTTTTCCATTACCTTAACAAAACTGTCTGGTCTCCCTGTGCAGTTCTAGTCTTTGACTTTGTGTCTATTTATCAGGTACTGCACAATGTATGCTGATTTTTATTACTTTGGATGAACTTTGAATCCTTCAAGAAACATGCAAGGTTTCTGCTGTATAGGACACACCAGGGGTGTAGCTAGAAATGACTGGGCCCCATAGCAAAAAATGTTAGGCCCCCCCCATCCCAACCCTTCCAGGAGTGGTGGGCCCCCTTGTGAATATGGGCCCCATAGTCCTGCTATGGCTGCTATAGTGGTTCTTACGCCACTGGGATGCACACTATACAGTGGAGTGTCTCATCCCGTTAAAAATACCCGGTAACTGCAGTTTTGCCGGTCGGAGCAAGGATATAGATTTTAAAGAGGCGAAGACACTATCAATATATCCCCCCTCCTCCTGGTCCTGTTTTGCCTAGCTGTATGGAAGCAAACTAAAGCAGCTGCTCTCATACAGAGATCTGCAGAGGGACGATCCATCCATGGACGGATTATCGGTCTGCAGGTCTGTATGTACGCTGCAGCTTCACTCTGCTCACATACAGCTCTGAGCAGGGAAGGATCCCCCGCTGGCAGATCATTCAGCTTCTGTATGTGAGCAGCTGCCCACTTACATACAGATTTGCAGGATGATCCGTCCATGGATGGATCGTCTCTCTGCAGATGTCTGCCTGTGAGAGGCAGCTGCTTCTGTCCGCTCCCATACAGAGCCGTGACAGCTGCAGATAGATGATCCGTCTCTGGATGGATGGACAGATCCTCCGTCTGCAGGTCTCTGTATGTGAGTGGGCGATCCAGTCTGCTCTCATACAAAGCTGTGACAGCTGCAGGCAGATAATCGATCCATGGAAGGACAGATCATCCGTCTGCAGGTCTCTGTATGTGAGTGGGTGATCCGTCCGCTTCTTTACAGAGCTGTGACAGCTGCAGGCAGATGATCTGTCTCTGGATGGATGGACAGATCATCCGTCTGCAGATCTCTGTATATGAGTGGGCGATCCGTCCGCTCCCATACAGAGTTGTGACAGCTGTAGGCGGATGATCCCTCCGTGGATAGATGGACTGATCCTCCGTCTGCAGATCTCTGTATATGAGTGGGCGAT
>CM070043.1:3886130-3922380 GCA_036250615.1 Ptychadena robeensis
GAGTGGGCGATCCGTCCGCTCCCATACAGAGCTGTGACAGCTGCAGGCGGATGATCCGTCAGTGGATGGATGGACTGATCCTCCGTCTGCAGGTCTCTGTATATGAGTGGGCGATCCGTCCGCTCCCATACAGAGCTGTGACAGCTGCAGGCGGATGATCCGTCCGTGGATGGATGGACTGATCATCAGTCTGCAGGAGTCTGTAAGTGAGCGGGTGATCAGGTCTTCTCTCATACAGAGCTCAGTGCTTAGCCACGGTGGGGAATGCAAAATGCATTCGGAATATAAGACTCACTCGATTAACACCCACCGATTTTGGAGGGGAAAAAGTGTTTCTTATAGTCCGAAGAATACGGTATATATTTGCAAGGCAATCACCAGCTTAGTGAATAAGATTTGAGTCTGTTGATTTTAACTGTCCAATCATTTGCACAAATTCTATACTTTATATTACATTGTACATCATGCAGAACGGCCTGCAATTTTTATTTGTGGTATTTTTTTGTGCTGATCCCTGGGCCAAAATAGTTTATTCTTAAGGAAGGCGATAGATTATGCTCTGGATGTCCTGCCACAGCCACCATCCAAGATATGATGAACTGAACTGCTGCAGTTATTCATCAGGGTGGTAGTAGGGTGCACAGCCCAAGAGCCCTATAGTTCAGACGCGGTTACCTCCCAGTTCTATTTCTTGGGGTAATCCACAATACAAGGCCTGATGATGATCTGGGTCTGATTCATGGCTATTTCAACATGGCAACAGGTGGCACAGGCAAGGCACACCCTAGTGTCATGTTGGTGTATGCTTACACAAATTAAAGGTGATTATGTAAAAAATATAATACATTTTTTTTAGTGATTCTTTACCTGAAACTTTGTTTACTGCCTTTAGATAAAACATGGAAGGATTAGAACGCCGTCAGAGAGATCCCTTTTATGGTACAAAGGTTGTCTTAGCGGGTCAGGAAGTGATATAATCTAAAGGCCCCCATACACTGCACGGATTCCCTGGCTGATCGATTCAGCACCGATGGATTCCGGCGATTCCGCCGGCATCCACAGGTGTGAACGATCAGCCAATTAGGGAATCCGATCGTGGCAGCCCACCTTGCACGGCTGGATCCGTGTCCGATGGATCGGCTCCCTGACCGCAACGCCCCCTGATCAGAGCAGAATCGGACCCGAAAAGACCAACAGGTTGGTTCTTCCTCGGATCCGATTCTGTGCCCCCGATCCATCGGATGCGGTCGGACGGGCAAGGTGGGCTGCAGAGGATTCCGGCACGATGGATCCGCGTGCACGCGCCCGGAATCCATCGCGCCGGAATCCGGCACGAATCCGTGCTGTGTATGGCAGCCTTAACTTGACAACACAGACAGACGTAGAAACATGAAGTTTTAAGTTACATTTAGTAGGGGAAGGTTAAAGTTTTTTTGTTGGCTGTTCCCAACTCAATTTGTAAAACTGGATCAGTTATATGACAGGCCTTTGAATGAATGAGCTGTTGGAGGCGATCATTCTTTTGAGCCGCCCTTTGTATTAAGGTACACTATGTGTATAATAAGACAGGTACACTTTAAGTTGTGGTGCTCAGAGTGGAAGGGGTGACTGTGACCTGTCACCGGTGTCTTACCTGAAATTCTACCAGCTTCTGATCTAAGCTCTGCAGCATATCTGCCTCTCGTTTGCTCTCTTGTAATGACAAGTAGACTGTTTGCAGCCAGAGCTCCACCTCTGTTACCTTCCCCTGGCAATCACGCAGGATCATCTCCGGCTTCATGCCGCTCGGCACCGCGATGGCATTTTCCAGCTGTCCCTGAAAGAAAGCCCACAGCAGGTGAATAAGAGAGAGGAGGGGGACTCACCTGGATAAAACAAACAAGGACCAGCGTAAGAGAATGTGACGCGGCCAACATACGGCGGAGCAGAGGCGTATTCCCGCGTGTACACAGGAGGAAAAGAAAACAGCTCATGTGATCTAATGTCAACAGGTTCCTGGCACCTAATCTGCATTTACTCCAGTAGTTTCTTTAGTAGACAAAGAGCCAGCTCAGCAAGGATGTACAGTTTCCCAGGGATTTATAGAGATATAGGAGTAACAACACTCATGTATTACCGATCAATAAATATAACGTAAATATTCTTATCAACATGTGTAAAAAAAAAAACTTTTTTTTTCCAAAGTTTACTTGGGCTAAAAGTCCACTAAAAGCATAGTGATAGAGTCTTTGGCACACCCCCATTCATTTTCAAGAGGCGCATCTCCAAGTCATGGGGTATGACGAGCGAGCTCATGCAGCCCACACAACAAACACGGGTTGGGGGCAGCTGGGTTGCGTCCATTGCCTATCAATGGCCCCGGAACAGCCATGCCCAAAAAGCATCAAGTATGGTTTCCTCGCTAATAAAATTTGTACTGGAACTCCATTCTTTTTCACCATTAAAGTCCAGAGAGCCCAGGTGCCCAACCTGCGGCCCCGGGGCCACATGTGGTCCTTTGGTGTTCTTCGGCGCCCCCTTCAGTCCTCCCCTTGTGGCCGCAAAACCTGTTATTGCATAGGGCATAGGAACTCACCGGTCTGCCGCCCACTGACAGGTCCTTGCCTGGGAACTTCTTAAGAGTGGGAAGAGGAGGAGAGCCGATTAACTTACATGTTAGCATATGTAAAAGAAGATCAGCGACCCAGAAGGCGCCTTAGCAAGTCCCTCTCCTCTTCTCCTCTAGTGTTGGCAGGGGATCAGCGGACAGGGCCTATGCTCCCACTGTTCCACCAATGAACAGGGGGTGCTTGTATAATATATATTGCGGCACATATACGTATAGAATAGGGGCACATAACTTTTGAGCCTTTGATGATATCTTTGAGGCACATAAATAAGCTTGAAGTATAATTTTAAACAAGTTTTGTTATTTAAAAATGTTAAATAATGTCTTCTAGCTCTGCCTGCTGTCATTTTTTATTATAAAATGTTATGTGCGGCCCTTTAGTGAGGAGGAGTGCACTTGTGGCCCTCCATATCAACTCAGTTGCCCACCACTGTGCTAGAGGTTGGCCACCTCTTCTTTGGTTAAGTTCCACCTAAGGAAAACTTAGAAAATCTAATGAATTATGGGGATTATAGGCACTCGGGGCTGTTATCTTCTTTTTTTTTCTAAGTACTGTTTCCTCGCTATTTCTGCATTCAAATGTTAAAGCCGCATTGCCGGTCATAATAAGCCTTGTTCATTTGAATATGGGAATAGCAGGAAAATCGGGACACTAGGGGAAAAAACGCAGGGGAAAACAATCCCTAAGTTTTTTTTAAACTAATGTAAACATTGGTAAAAGGGTGGATCCATGCAATGCAGCTTCTGATATGGATGAAAGGGGATGTTTAATTAATTGTTTTTATTTATAAAATAATAATAAGAATAATGTAATAACAATAATAGTTATACTATTCAGGGGTGCACATAAGTGGTACTCTGGTGCTCAAAAGGGGCCAAATGTTACATGTATACAATTTATGTCACTTGGATAACCGCAGGAAAACATGAATAACTATGAAAGGTTGTAGTTAGAGGTGTGACATTGGGAATGAAAATGAATAATCCCCAATAAAAGATTGGACTTCTAAAGCTAGGCACACATGGTTCAATTCAGCGTTCAATCGAGGTTCGATTCGATTTTGTAGTTCGATCCAAAAAATCGAACCTCGATTTTATTTAATCGATGTACACCACATGGGCAGTACGATTATTGTTCAATTTAGACTAAAAAGTTAATCGAAGTAATCCAAAATCGTCGAATTCATCTTACGATTTTAGTTTCAATTGGAAGTTAAAGGGAAGTAGCCACACAAAAAGCCAAAAGCCAAAAAAAAATCGACCCAAAATTTTTTTCCAACCTGTCCGATCACTTTTCAATCGACGATTTTACAAAAATCGCTCAACGATCGTCGATTGTACTATGTGGGCAGTACATCGATTAACGTTCAATCAATCGTTTTTTTCATCAAAAAACGTCGGATGAACGCTAAAATCGAACCATGTGTGGCTAGCTGTAGGGTGTTGGAGATCTGGGGGATGAAAGTCAGAGTAGGCATATGTAAGGGTAAAATCTGACAAGACGAAAGCACTCTGTGACAGCTGGAATATGACTATGAAAGGATGGCATGTGGACTGCAGGTAGTCTCAGGGGTTAGTTACTAAGTCAGAAAATGTCAGGGTGTCATGAGGTATGAGATCTGGGGGTTCAAACGTGTTGTACTGTGAGCGTTACATGTGACCCAAAGCCAGCTGGTGACCTGTGGATGGAGACAGCTAATCGGAGGATTAATAAGGAACAGGGAGGTCCATCTGCAGCAGAACCTACCATGCAGGAGGCTGACGCAGAGGACAGTGAGGGAGACCACATACATATGGGGTGAGTACCAAACATCATCTCCTAGTACTCATCTGAGGAGCTCACTAAAAAAGTTATGTGCACCCCTGATAATATGAAACTCTAATAACAATCATATCATATTAAAATAGAATAAATACAGTGGAATTTAAAAAGTATACTGTGTTTCTGTATAACAAAGTACTTTAGAGGCATTTTTAGCGTGAATGTTTTTTATGCGTTATAATTCAGTAGGTTGTTATACGCGGCTCTGCCTTCTGTGTTTATTAGATTGTTTTCCTTATGTAGGATGTAATGATATGTGTACATTGGAGATCAGATATACTGCTGCTCTGCTGTACTACACAATGATTGTACATATTGTGTAGAGCATTCATGATCTTGTCGACTAAGGAGTCGACTGCACGCCAGTTGGTGTGCACACAGAGAGAGAAGTGCTGACCTGCGCATAATCCCCTGTGTATCAGTGTGCAGCTCAGGGTGAAAAAACTTTGATTCGAGAACATATTATAATCACGGGCGATCGTGCCCATGTATTTGATGGGGCTCATCCACAGCTGCGCTCAGCCACGATCCGCCGGCAATCGGAAACATGTCTCGATCGATTGCGATTTGAGGACGGTCACGCCTGATCAAAACCATAGACATTGGTTTTTAAACGCGCCCATAGAGATTTAATAAATCTCTATGGGCGCAAACAGGCAGGGTTGGGCAACATTTCCTGTCCCCCCCCCAGCTTTCAATCGCTGGCGATCTCTGCGCCCTGATAATAATCGCGGGAGATGACCTAAGTGGGGACAAGCCCTTACTGACATCCTATTCCCAGCTGTACTCGGCTGTCAAAATGAATAGAAACCTAGGCGAAAGCATCATCTTGAACAAACGTGGAAAATTCAGATTGTAAAACCATACAACGCCACATACTAATTGAAAACGATGAGCAATGGTAGGATATAGTATACTATTTAGTCCAGTGATGGCCAACCAAGCTGATATGGAGGACCACCAGTGCGGCCCTCAGCATCACCAAAGGGCCGCACATAACATTTTCAATCTATACTGACTTGTATAAGCATTGTATAATAAAGAATAGCATGTACCACTAGAAGACAATGTTTTTAATTATTAAATAATAAAATTTGTATTAAATGATACTTGAAGCATTAGGGAACACTGTAGTATGGTAATGCACATGTTGTGTCATATACATCGGCAAAGGTTATGTACCACAATATATACTGTACAATCACCCCCCATTTATTGGTGAAATAGTGGGAGCGTAGGCACTTACCTGTCTGCTGATCCCCCGCCAACACTAGAGGAAGAGAGGCGAGGGACTTGCTCAAGGGCCATCTCAGTCAATGATTGGCTTTTATGTACACCTATAATGTAAGCCTATTCTTCTCTTCCCACTCTAAAGCTAGCCATACACGGCACGGATTCCCTGGCTGATCGATTCAGCACCCGATGGATTCCGGCGATTCCGCCGGCATCCACAGGTGAGAACGATTAGCCAATTAGGGAATCCGATCGTGGCAGCCCACCTTGTACGGCCGGATCCGGGAGGGATCCGTGTCCGATGGCTCGCCTCCCGGACCGCAACGCCCCCTGATCAGAGCAGAATCGGACCGAAAAGACCAACAGGTTGGTTCTTCCTCGGATCCGATTCTGTGCCCCC
The DNA here is from genome assembly GCA_036250615.1 of Ptychadena robeensis. Lineage (NCBI taxonomy): Eukaryota > Metazoa > Chordata > Amphibia > Anura > Ptychadenidae > Ptychadena > Ptychadena robeensis. The sequence continues at coordinate 3,892,194 of CM070043.1, forward strand.
GATCCATCGGATGCGATCGGACGGGCAAGGTGGGCTGCAGGGGATTCCGGCACGATGGATCCGCGTGCACGCGCCCGGAATCCATCGCGCCGGAATCCGGCACGAATCCGTGCCGTGTATGGGGGCCTTTAGAAGATCGTAGACGAGGACCTGTCAGCTTGGGATCGGTGGACAGGTGAGATCCTATGCCTTATGCATTAACAGTTGGGTAATGGGGGGCCGCAGGTGAAGGACTGAAGGGGGCCGCCAAAGAAAGCCCAAAGGGCTGCATGTCGCCCCCGGGCCGCAGGTTGGGCACCTGGGCTTTAGTCCCTGAATGGGTTCACATTAATAGCTATTAAGCAGACGGGTTGAGATGAGCCACAGAGTGAGATCTTTGTGGTCAAACAACAAACTATTATATTTATTACAAAAGTTCAAATATGGAAAGTGCGCAAGTAAACCTGTGCAAAACCAGCCAACAAATAACGAGAAAACAAAGATGTGCAAAGCAGAAATTTCCTTCAATTCTCAAATTTTTGATGTTGAATTGGGAGAGATTTGAGGCCCTGGCAGGAGTTTACAATAATCTGGGGCTATGATAGGACAACTTTTACTGTACCTATGACTAGTGTTGGGCAGGATGCGCTAAATTAAAATTTGCGTAATTTCACAAATGTTTGAGGGATATTCGAAATAATTTGATTCGTTGACATTCTACGGCCTCACATTGCACTTATGTATGTGCGTTTTTTTGCATAGATTCGCGAACACGTTTGCGCAGTGGTTTCACATAGACTTGCATGTCTTAAGCATTGGGCACAGATACAGTATGCACAATGAATGCATGCAACCAATCACAGTAATATTATGTTGTCATTGCGAATATCCTGTCTCACATTCACAAAATATTGCGAATTGTCGAATATTCAAGCTCAACGCTACTTATGACAACTTTATTTGTAGCTAAAAAAATCCCCTTTTTTCTGCAGACACTAAGGGCTTGTTTCCATTTACTTTGGGACCCCTTCGCTAAGCGTATTGCTTGGCAGGAGGTCCCGACGTAGCACATAGACATTGCCTGCCGGCGGACTCTCTGTTTACACATCCGCCAATGCAGAGGCTGAACATACTTGACTACGTTCAGCCTAACATCGATGGAGTGGCTCGGCGCAGTGAAGACAGATCCTCCACCAAGCAGGTAAGTCTATGTGCTACTTCGGGACCTTCCGCCAATACACTTAGCGGACAGGTCCCAGCGTATAATGGAAACATAGCCTAAGGCAAGGAACACACGGCTCGATATAGGAGCTGTTCAAAGTTCCCTGCATCACGCTGCTGCTAGATATTAGGAGTAGCTGGAGGCACAGCACTGCCGATGCTTTGCATGGAGACCCCGCAGTCCCCATGCAAAGCAATTGACATCGACCGTGGTTTACAGTCATGTCCGATATCCCAGTTTTTGAGCTGGATTGATTGGTCCCGCTCGAAAACAGGGATGGGCCAGACAGATGGCAGTGAGCGTGCACGGCCATCGATCTGGCCCATGCCTATGAGTGTGTTCCCTGCTTAAAAGAAGCAATTTAATTCTTTCACAACTTAGATCTATATCTTTGTTACACTTTAATCTTAAAAAAAAATAAAAAAAACTTTACTCAGATTACCTTTAACCCCCTCTCTATCACTCGGCACAGTGACGTTGGTATTTGAAATACTTACAAATGCTTTTTACAGGCGTCGGTCAGCCAGGGATACAACGCAACACAAACCGGCTAGACTGGGTTGTAACTGTAACAGCCAAGACTTTAACCGTGTTAGGATTGTTCTCTGTTTCTGCTCCGTTCCCAATCCCAATATGACAAAAAGCTGCTCTGTGTTTATTTAACAGTTCTTTAAACTGTATTGCCAAGTGCCTGGCTGCTCTCATGAGGAAAGGCGCCAACACATCACACACTATGTAAACGGAAATCTTCCATACAGCAGCTCCCAGTTATAACAGAGGAAGTATGCAGTGTTCCATGAACTCCATACACGTATAATGATTAACCAGCCAACACGCAGACACTCGGACCGGCTCCGGACACTAGGTCAGGAATATCCCGCTTCTATTTTTATGATTACACTATCTGTCTCATCAGCATATTGACCCGAGGGCACTTTCCATTGGGCTGGGGTGATGTGGGGAGGCGCTACTATAAAAAGATTCACAAGAACTTTTGGCAGTAAGGTTGTCCTTTCATTCAACTGAAGTCACTGATCCTGGCTCAAAGACACATTGGGACCACACCAGACAGCTCTCCTATTAAATTATACAGTATGTACATTTCTTAGTTGGTGGTATTGAACCACACATAGGATAGCACAGCCCAGGAACAGCCCGGCCTGGTTTGTCCTGCACTTGTCCATTCAGCAAGGCAGCAAACAAACTTAAAGCGGACCTACAGCCGATATTGCTGACATCCTTAATTCAAAAAAAAGAATAATCTTCTGACAGCTTGTTACGAGTGCTCCCCTCCTACTGCATTACATCATGCCTAGGCAGTGGGTCTGGGTTGAAGTGGTGTCTGGGACATGTCTCCCAGGAAATCGTCAGCAGCTGATCACCCTCTTCACACCCCCCCCCCCCCCCCCCCCCACGAGTCTCTACAGCTCTGACAGAGGAGAGACAGGAGGAGGAGGTGGAGTGAAGGGGGAGGAGAGGGGGGCGGACGTCTGCATGTCTCCAGGAGCCAAGATGCCGGCATGAGAACTGCAAGCAAGTGAAGTGAGTATAGTGTGAGTATAGTGTGCATGTCTCCAGGAGCCAAGATGCCGACATGAGAACTGCAAGCAAGTGAAGTGAGTATAGTGTGAGTTTTCCAGCATCTGAACTGCTGACAGGTGAGTATTGTGTCTGTTTAATGTATGCCTGTTTTTTTCATTTAATGTTTAAAACTGCTTTAAGCTTGGAACACACATATAGATATGGGCCAGATCAATGGCCACTTCAAGCGCTGTGCGTGTTCACGGTCATCTATCTGGCCCATATTATATGCGGCCATCCCTGTTTTCGAGCGGGACTAATCAATCCCGCTCAAAAACAGGGATATTGGACATGACCGTAAACCACGGTCGATGTCCATTGCTTTGCATGGAGACTTCGGGGTCTCCATGCAAAGCTTTGGCTGAGATGGAGACACAGTAGTGCTGCGCCCCCAGCTCCTCCCGATATCTGACAGCAGCTGTAACTGAGGACCTGCAGTGCAGATATTCCCCTGCTTATATAGATCTGTAATTTAGGAATCTCTTCCACTGTTTTATTCATTCCACCATTGAATAATTAGCCCCTAGGGGACTGATCTACAATGAGGGATCAAAGTCCTGCTCCTTCACCAAGACATCCAGACAGATACAGCATGGGAAGTCAGTAATGGATCAGCTACAGGGAGAACTTTACTTTCTGCTGAAGTTTCGTCATTTCCACCTCCATGAATAAATAGACGATGTCCATTACCATTTCGTGAAAAAACCAAATAGTAATCTTTTGAAGCAAAACTCAAGAGTGCAATAATTCACGGATATGACTGGGGGAAAACGAAAAAACACGAAGAAAATTAGCATCTGCTGTTATGTAAAAGGTGTTTTGCGAAATAGCGTTCCCCATTCATACAATAAGAAGGTATTAAATTGTACAGTACAGATACATGTCAAAATGATCTTGCCAAACCAAAAAGGATTTTTTTTTTTTGCGCAGAAAGATTTTTAAGAGTTGCCTGTATGCGACCACACTTTTCCATCCCTCGGCTCATCTATTTTTCAGGAGTAACTGAGATGAAGTATCCTTATCACCGTTCTCAAATGATCTTGTTAGCACATCCACCTCCAGAGGAAGAGAAAGGAAAATTCTGTGTTGCCCATGTCAAGATGTCTTTGTTGACGATGTTTGGCGCACAGTGGGAACAAAGCAAGTGGCGGCTTTTAGCCGAGGTGTATTTGGTAAACCTTTCTGTTTAAGTCAAAATGGGAACTAAATGTACCTACCTGGTTAGAGGTGGGGGGGGGGGGGGGGGGGGGGGGGGGGGGGGGGGGGGGGTCGAGTTAACTCTGTTCCTGCCAAACAGGTGTAGAAATTGGAGGAAACTTGTCCAACAAGCTGGAAACTGACACTGGAGACCTAATGTCCAAGGTTTCCTGGCTGCCTCTTTTACGGCTAATTGTTTAAAGCATATTTAAACCCAAACATGTAACATACTGACAACCCAAAACTATTTGTTTTAATAATCATTAATAAAAAAACCAATAATGAACCTCCCAAAGCACGCTTGACCTAACCTTTTCATGAATTGCAGTCCTTTTATACAGGGGACAGCTTAGCCTTTATTTTTGTCGCCTATGTGTTCTTTCATTCTTACCTGGTGGTCATGCCAGTATCCCATTTCCTCTCCTAGGGTGACAATACTGGTGTATTTAACTGCCCTAGCGTTCGGAACGGCACCATCTCGTCCAACGCTGCTACTCCTACTATAGCACTGAACGAGATGGTGCCCTCCAGTAAACATCGGGGCTCCGGCAGCGCATACTTACAGTTTTGCGCTGTCCCGGTGTCCCCGATGTGACAAGGCTGCTGGACCCTCCGGCATCACCCCCCCCTCCGAGTGACGTGATGATGTCACATCGGGGAGGCGGCGGGAAAATTGGAAGTAAATTGCACAAAAGCAGTTTACTATAGAGAAGACTGCTGTCAATGTGCACCTATGTCAAAAATATCACCAAAATAAAGTCTCTGTGCCCCAGATGTGCCCATTTGCAGTAACTCTCTCTTCCCTGGTGTGATTTTACCACATCCATTACACCAGGTTATGCCTGCCATACACATGCCGATGTGTGTAGGCAGACTAGTCCCGATATCTTTCCGGGAGGCTAACGTGATGACGTCATCACGTTAGCCTCCCGTTGCATTATGGGGCCCCTTCAATCGGCTGGGCACCCTTTGTGTGCCGGCCATAAGCTGCAATGAAGACGCCGCTTCATTGCAGCTTATGGCATCGGCTTTCATCGCCCAGAGAAGATCGAACATGTCCGTTCTCTGGCCGGCCGAGAGACAGATCCCTGTCGCCCCATGTGGGCACATGCCGATTAGCGGCCGATTTTTAACCTGACCGACGGCGCGAGCGCGCGCGCCCGTCGGTCATATTAAAAATCGGCCGCTTATCGGCATGTGTATGGCTAGCATTAGAGAGGGTTAACTGCAAATGGGCACATCTGGGGCACCAGAGACTTTATTTGGGCGAGATTTAGTACATAGCAGCAAAGCTTTGTGCCCTGATTTTTGTGTTTTCTCATTAATTTTTTTTTAAAATATTTTTTATTTTACAGAATTGTTTGTTTCAGACATTCTTATATTCAGGATGTCTATTAGCCCCTTGTACGGACAGATTTTGGGAAGTTACAGGCCTACAACATAAGGAAACATTTACCATTGAAGTCTATGGTGCACTTTTGGTACAGAAATCTGGACCTCAGCAGTGCGCTAGGGAGGTTAAACCCAAATAATAACAAATGTTACAAACTGACAACCCATAATGGATCTCTCAAATCTCACTTGACCTAACCTTTTCATGATAAAAAAAAGAATTATTTAATATGTGTAATTTACCAAAAACACCAATATGTTCCTGGTGTTCTTACCAAAAACATAAACTGTGACTACAAACAAAAATTTCGGATATATTTGGCTTTGAGTTAGAGAGGATGACATGGAAGGTGGATATTGTTGAGAAGGAGAGTCCTCTTCCAAGGGAACATCAGGAATCTGTCTCTCTGTTGTCCTTTCTCTCCTCGGAAGAGTCTGTAGCCTTTTCTTTGTGAGATGCTGTACATATTGCAATTGTGGGGCCATTGTGACGCACAGTCTGAAATTAAGTATCTGGGCTCAGAGTGCAGCTTACAAATGCTTCTACGACATGCCGGGACTTTGTTTACAACCATGCAAGCGGAAACATGTTGTGGCCCTGGCCCTAATTGTCGTTTATTCAACACTTTGGTTGTAAGTTAAAAGAAAGGTTTTTGGTTGTAACTCAAGTTGTTCTGAAGTCAAGATGGTTGTAACTCAAGGGTCCACTGTACTGTAACAATTGCAGTCCTTTTATACAGGGGACAGCTTAGCCTTTATTTTTGTCGCCTATGTGTTTTTTTTATCTTTAACTAGTTGTCATGCCAGTATCCCATTTCCTGTCCTAGGGTGACAATACTGGCTTATCTGTAGATGAACAGTGATGATACCATATGACAGGGCTACAGGAACACAGAGAGCATTCAAAAGGAAGATTCTAAAGGTCCCCACACATGTATCGAGTGGGGACCCACAGATGAGCAATGGAGTGCAACGTGATGACGTCATTATGCTGCTCTCTATCACTCACAGCATCCGCCGGCACCCTTTGGGGACGTCTCCATTGAAACTAATGGCATCGGCCAGAGATTTCTGTCACCCCGTGGACACCTGCGATGGGCAGCCGATTTCGCCACCTGCACATCGCTCAGAGGCAAAATTTGTCGCCTCTCGTTGCCTTAACCCTGGGATGGCCAACATGTGGACTGCGATCTACCGGTAGATCACAATTATATGTTGTATGTTTACAATTATATTAAAAGGAGACTATTGCCAAGCTCAAAAACGGAAATGACAGCCACCGGCATTGAAATGAGGAGAGGAGTTTACACTCCCCATGTCCTGTCACCCATTCATCAGATTTTTTAGGCACTGAAGCCTCTGACACTTAAACTTAAGTCGGGATTTGTGGAAAGAACCACAGCAGTAGCATTCAACTGACACCATGAGGCAGGTAGATTTGGTGGTTGCTATTAAAAACAGAGCAAAGAAGGGGGGGCGTCTCAGTTTTTTAACCAAGTGAATTACTTTGAATGTGTAAACCAAAGATACATACAGACACAAAAGAAAGAAAAAACTGTAGATGTTCCTATTACCTGTTCAAACAAAAAAATGGCAATGCCACCAACACTCACAACTAACAAGCAAAGAAATCTCTTTACCTGGGCTGTGTGATCCAGACAAGCAGGAGAAGTAAAGAAATTGTTTGCATCTTCTTTATCCTTCACATCGAGGTCAACAGCTTCATCTGTCACTTTGTCCAATGGCTGAAAAAGTTTGGACAAGTTGAATTAATAAAGGCTCTGTGAACTCCCTGCATTCTAGACAGTTATCTAAACAACATGTAAGAAACACGTTTGTCCACATACTTTCACACCATGCCGACCGTAGAAACAACCATCCAGCTCCCACTAATGACCTGTTTGGAACATGGCTTGAACATAGAAGTCACCTCAGTTATAAAAGACGTCCCAGTTGTCATATATATGGCAATAAGGTAGATTTATAAATTGTAACTATTTCCAAATATTCTGGGAAAGGATTTCAGGCGCTGTTCGCTCAACTGAAAAAACCTCCTTAAAACGATAAAAGTTGTACCCGATGCCTGCTCGGGAAGAAAAAGTTTTGACTGTATGTTTATAGCTAATGGTGGAAACACATTTTAGAACTCCGGCATGTTAAAGATATCCATTCTTCTATGGAAAACCTAGAAAATTTAGGATTCCTCAGAAAGTCAAGTCATCAAAAACGCAAGGCATGTCAAGTGGCAGATGAGAAGTGAAGAGTATTATACCGCCTCATCCATACAATCAAATCGATAGAATTTTATAGCAAGAATGCTTATAGGATGTGGTGCATGTGACATGCTAATCCCTTTCTGAACCTCATTCAGAGTATTACACATGATAGCAAGCAGCCACTGCAAGAGTTTAGCTTTTGCGGTGGTTGTGTCATGTGTATAGCTTCGGTCTATAAGACTCCATTAGGGAAACTGTTCAAAACTTTAGATGGACAAACCTACAGTGTAATCGATGGGGAAAAACTGGCCGAAAAATCGTGTCACAATCGGCCAGGCACCCTTTGTGTGGCAGCACTGTCCGTCGGGTCCCCCTAGCTGCTCAGGCTGCTGTCAGGGCCCGAGCAGCTAGGGGGACACCATTTCGGGTCCCCCCGGGCTTGAGCTGATGCTGCTAGGATACTGAGGCAGCCTTTGCTCACTGTAACAGCAGGAAGGGAGAGGGAGGAGCTGCTAGCAACCCCACCAACCCCCCCCCCCCCCCCCCCCCCCCCCCCCCCGCTCTCAACAGCTTCGGAGGGAGAGAGCCTCTGCAGCTGCTCTCAGCCCCGTCGGGGACGATGAAACTGAGGAGACATACCCATTCTTTGGACAGGGGCTCTTGTCCCCAAATCCAAAATTTGTATATTTCCGTAATGGAATGTCTGTAATGGGATGCCCTTTAAGCTTTAGATCGGCACTCGATTTTTCAGCCGACTGAGCATGCACTGCGGGCGATCGGCTAATTCCATGCATTGCCAACATCACTAATTATGGCAGTGATGTGCAATAGGTGACGTGTGACAGAAACATTGTTGTCCATCCATCTATCCATCATAGAAAAAAAAATGCTCATTCATTGCAATGAGCAGAGATAGTTCCTAGAGACTGCCTGTTGTCACCAGGAGGATCCGCCCATGGTGTCATGATCACCATTGTATCATCCCCAAAGCAATGTTTGGACATCTCTAGGCATAATGTGCACTCATTGCAGGGAACAAGCCGAGGGGAGCATCTTTTCTACAAGCTGACGCCTGGAAAACAAAGTTAATGGGGGATCCGGCCCTTTGTTTGCCCACCCCTGTGCAAACTCATCCATTAAACTTTAGCATGCCTGAGCACTTGAGGACCTACAGGCTTACAAGCTTGATAATTTGCTTTTACATAAACAGAAAATACTAAATTGTAAAACATGTTACACAGCAGTCAGCATGACTACATCTTCTTCCAGCTACACAAATATTACCTCTGTTAATATTGAGGGTTCTTCCACCTCCTCGACTAGTGACGGCAAAAGGCTGGGGTCATTCCAGTACATCTGAAAATAATAAAGTCTGATTTTATATTGAAGGGAAAAAGAAGATATACATTCCAAAAGAGAAAGTTTAACATTACACCGTATAGAGAAACCAACTCTGACAGCCCTGTGCTGATAAAAACTGAAATCTGGATGAATGCTATACACAACACTTTCATTTTTCCAACTAGAATAGAAAAGGTCTTTATTCATTGGTCATTTCCTTTCACCTCACCTAGCAAAATACACTGAACTCGGTACATTAGGTTTTATTAGCTCTCTATAGAAACTGTTCTAGTTCATTTATAAAAAAACATCAACCTGGACATATGCCCTGGCCAAACTAGTTAACTAAATGGAGCCAGAGTCTTGTGATGCTATGTGGTTGATGCAAAGACTAAAATGTTAGAAGTGGGCTCACAAATATAAAGGCCCCCATACACGTGTCGGATTCCCACCGGATTCCGGCACAATCGATTCCGGGCGCGTGCACGCCAAACGATCGTGCCGGAATCGCATGCAGCCCACCTTGTCCGATCGATCAGGTCCGATCGTTCAGGGGCCCAGAATCGGATCCGACAGAGAACCAACATGTTGGTCTTTCTCATCCGATTCTGCACAGATCAGGGGGAGTTGCCATTTGTGAGGTGGACAATCGGACACGGAATCGTGCCGGAATCCGTTGGACAAGGTGGTATGCAGCGATGGATACTCTTAATTGGCCGATTGATCACACCTGCGATTCCCGGCAAAATCGCCGGAATCGATCGGATGGGTGATCGACTGGCCATGGAATCCGACACGTGTATGGCTAGCTTTAGTGATACGCTCCAACAGACATGGGCAAGCTACGGCCCGTTTAGATTATTAAACGGGTTCATTGTCACGCAAGATGCTTTGGTTCCCTTCAATGAAAAGAGATTATGCCTGGTGGGGTCCAAATGTTCCCAAGGAGTTGACGCAGTGGTGGGATGCGTTGGCAATGGCAAGCCACCTCTTTTAATCACATAAATGTAAAATGTAAGCTTTAGGTGTGATTGGGCAAATTTTGTCAATTAAATTATTTGAAATATAAATACGTTTTTATAAGAAATATGGTTAAAAAACATAATAATAATTTTTTCATATATATAGTAATCTCCTGGGCGTTTCTCCATCATGAAACTCAACCCAGGTTAACTGCAGGGAAGCTTACCTGTTCCCCGGATTCCGCCAGTGATTCCGCATATCACTAGATGACGCGAAAGGGGTGGGGGTAGGTGGCGCCAAAGACCTCCATGGAGGGATGGAGGGGTGTTGCTTTTTCCCAGCACCATTCCAGGACCGTGCTGGGCACCTCCAAATGGGCTGAAAATCACGGCGGCATCTCATATGCTTGGCCGCGATCGCCCGTGGCATGCTGTTAAAAACTTTTTAAATCACTTCTTTACTTTTCTTAACCCTTCAATGTTTAATATATTAATGCTCAATACACAGTCGGTTTCAGAGAGGCTGTCAGTCTACAGCAGCGTGTTTGGGCGGTGGTTGTCAAATACTGGAGATTCCCCTCCATGGAATCCTAATGGGCGGCAGCCCCGTTGTCACATTTAGGAACCCATTGGGGCCCACAAATCAAAACTTTTGCCCACACCTGCTCTAGATCCTCCTAATGAGGGGTGTGTTGTTGTAAGGCTTATGTTGCATGGCCCTTATTCATTTTTATCCGTCAAATCATCCAAAACATTTTTTTGTTTAAATAACAAACTACTGTATTTCGGGAATAAGCGGTTTCCTTTTCAGGGGTTGAGATGCTGGAATAAACACTTAGGGGTTCTACTTCTAAAAATAGTACAAGGTGTCATGACCTTCTTTTACCAACCTCATTAATTGTACTGTCTACTCCTTCAGTTACTGGGGACAAAAGAGATTCCAGGCTCTGGACTTCTGGTTCCTCTTGTAAGCGTATCAACTGCTGAACAACTAAGCTTCTCTGAGAAAGTAAAATTGCTTCCTTTTTCTGGTTTAATCCATCCATTAGTTTCCTTAATTCTTCAGTCCTGTCCTAAAGGTAAAACAAGAATATAAACAGTGAAAGTCTTACTGTGCAAAAAAACATTGATTTACTAAATAAGCTCAGAGGAAAGAATTTGTATGTGGCCGACATATTGCATTTACTTAGAACCTGATCCTTGAACCGACTTATCATGTTCAATAGATAACCAGGTAGACTAAGGCTATGTCTCCACTGTGCTGTGTGATCCGACGGATCACATACACATTACCTGCCCGGCGGATGTCTGAACAAAGATGCAGGGATTAATGTACTGCACTACATTAACCTTCTGGGTGTTTGGCCCGAGTTAACTCGAGCTGGGTTTCATGCATCATGAAACTCAGCCCAAATTAAAGTAGTGAGATCTGCCCCCGATCGCCTCACCGGTGACGCGAAGGGGGCGGGGGTAGGTGGTGCCATAAACCTCCATGTAAATTGAGGGGCATCGTCTTTTTTTTTAAAAAAACGTGCCACGTGTGCATCACCCAGAAGGTTAACCCCGGCATTGGCAAATCGGCGCAGCGCTGTGAGAACAGAGGATCCGCTGGGCAGGTAAAGTGTATGTGATCAGTTGGGACCCCCGCCAAGCACTGGGCTTAATGTAGGGGGTCCTGTAGGATCACACAACGCAGTGGAAACATACCCTAAGCCAGAGAAGCCCAAATTTTTTTGGCTTGCAAAAAATGGCTTTATTGGCATCTGTTCCGCATTCACTTTGAATCTGTTGATGCAGACTTGCGTTAATAAAGCTGAGGGGGAATAAAGGATGAACTCTGGAATGAGTTTCCCGATTAACTCCAGGTGCATGCGCGATCGACTGGAAGATTGTGAACTACCACATGGAAACCCATGTTCTAAAGGCCCCCATACACACAGCGATCCACAGCCAACCAATGTGCAAGCGCGTTTCTGGCAATCAATTGCCCGAAAAAAATTTTTGCCGGGATTTGCAGCTGTACACATGTAGCGTTTACTGGCCCATTGGAAGTCTACAGATCAGGTAGGTGACACTTTGAGCGATACACTCAAAGTGCTAATGAAGCCCAATATGACAATCTAGCAACTATTTCTCTAAAATGAGTAGCCGGTGATGACCATGGCTTCCATATTTCTCATTCCAGACTTTGAAATTTGACTTCAGAAAAAAAGAATGGACTTCAAATATTGACTGTTGTTCTATGCATCCTTGTTTACTACAAGTTAGGAGGCAATGGGGTCAAACTTGAAATTAATGTAAAAAAGTTCAGCCTGAACTAACCTCTACCAATTAAAAATTTCATGGTGAGCTCAGTTTGATTACCTAGATTTGTGGAAATCTAACTAACACACTAAGGAATTTGATAACAATGCATTTAATCTAACAATAAGTCTTAATTATAAATGTTGTTGTTTTCTACCACATTATCATATCACAATGGATGGTCAGTAGCAATGCACTCAGTGTCAAATAACGGACGTGCTATGTGACCTTCTCTGCCAATTAGACTTCCATTCCGGTGTCTCATCTGATTGTTAGAAACAAACATCTTTATACTGCTAAAGCTAGCCATACACGCACCAAGCGGCGGACGATTTTGGCGCCGACCGATGGGCGTGCACGCTCGCGGCCGTTGGTGCCCACATGGGGTGACAGATCCCTGTCGCCCCACAGCACGGCCGGCCAGACAACGGACATGTCAGATATTCTCTGGCTGATGCCGGCTGATGCCCTTAGTTTTAATGAAGACCAGCATCTTCAATGAAGCTAACGGCCGGCACACAAAGGGTGCCGGCCGATGCTGTCAGCTCTGGAGAGCAGCGTAATGATGTCATCACGCTGCTTTTGCAGAGCTGATCTCAGCTGCTCTGTCGGCCCCCACTCGGTATGTGTGTGGGGGCCTTATTTTTTTTTGCCAGTGCCAGTATGGAGCGAGTTCCAGCATCACAAGCCAGCATTCCAGCATGTTCCACAAACACAAGTTTGGCAAAACAGTCCCAAAATGTCATCCAGGTCTACATTAAGGGCTCTTTTTGCTGGCCTATATAAACAATATCCTATAAATATATATCCCATTCTATAAATACACTGCCTGGACAAAAAAAAGTCACAGCTGACTACCTGAATATCCTGAATGACCAGGTTATTCCATCAATGGGTTTTTTCTTTCCTGATGGCATGGACTTATTCCAAGATGACAATGTCAGGATTCATCGCGCTCAAAAGCTAGCCATACACGGCACGGATTCCCTGGCTGATCGATTCAGCACCCGATGGATTCCGGCGATTCCGCTGGCATCCACAGGTGAGAACGATTAGCCAATTAGGGAATCCGATCGTGGCAGCCCACCTTGTACGGCCGGATCCGGGAGGGATCCGTGTCCGATGGCTCGCCTCCCGGACCGCAACGCCCCCTGATCAGAGCAGAATCGGACCGAAAAGACCAACAGGTTGGTTCTTCCTCGGATCCGATTCTGTGCCCCTGATCCATCGGACACGATCGGATGGGCAAGGTGGGCTGCAGGGGATTCCGGCACGATGGATCCGCGTGCACGCGCCCGGAATCCATCGTGCCAGAATCCGGCACGAATCCGTGCCGTGTATGGCAGCCTAAAGAGTGGTTCAGGGAGCATGAGACATCATTGTCACACATGAATTGGCCACCACAGAGTCCAGACCTAAACCCCATTGAGAATCTGTGGGATGTGCTGTAGAAGGCTTTGCACAGCGGTCAGACTCCACCATCATCAATGCAAGATCTTGGTGAAAAATTTATAAATCTTGTGACATTGCAGAAGCTTATCCAAACAATGCCACAGCGAATTCATGCCGCAATCAAAAAGGCGGTCTAATGAACTATTACAGAGTGTGACCTTTTTTTTGGGTGGCCAGGCAGTGTATATATTATTTACCTTTAAATCAGGGGATTCATATGCAGAAGTCTTAGAGAAGTGCTTCAACTTTTCCTGCTCTTGTTCCAGCGCTGACATTTCGATAATGATTGGCTGCAATAAAAAGAAAATGCCATAGTTATGCGCTACCATAAAGCATTAACGTTCGGCTACACAAATGGTTTAAGGCTGATGCGTGCAGAAAATTGTCTGTATTTACACTTCTACCTTTACATTCATATTTACTGTTCTTTAATGGACAGAAAAGAAGCAGCTTTATACAGGTCAGAAGCAGCGTGATAAAGTTCAAAGGGAAACAGGACACAACTGCTAATCAAGGGAATGCGAATAAAAAACTCACTTTACAACTTTTACATACCGTATTTTCCGGCGTATAAGACGACCCACAACTTTTTCAGTTAAAATATAGAGTTTGGGATATACTCGCCATATAAGTCTACCCCTCTTCCAACGCACACCAAATAAGTTTTTTTAGCAGACAGAGCTAAGGCCTTACATATGCCTACTCTGACTTTCAACCCCCCTAATCCTCATTTTTTTTGGGATAAGTAATTTTTTTTCTAATTTAAAACCCCTTACTACAGCCTTTCATAGTGGTTAATGTTTACCTGCGGATGGGACATAAATTGGATACATTTAACAATAAAAACTGAAAGAATGTTGGCAATCTAAAAAACATTTACTTTTACAGTTGTAGATAAAGTGAAATTTTTGTACAGATAATAAATGTATTCCAGCTTTAAGCTCAATCTCCCTGCAATACCAATTTCAGCCACAATGTCACTAGTGAGCACTTGCCGTCAAAGTAGCAGCACAGAATCGGCTCCTTTCACACACAGCGGGGAGAAGGGGGGTCCCGAGGGGGATGCTGCAGTCTCTCTTTTCTCTGTCTGTGATTCAAATACTTGGAGGCTGCTGTCAGCCAGAGCACTGCAGGGAGCATGAGTCCGGGCAACATGGGTCCGCCGAGAATACGATACTTCATTTTTATTCTTTTACATCAATTTAACATAGTATGTACTACAGTAATACTGTTTAGCTTAATACAGCACTAAAGGTAGCCATACATGGTTCGATATTTCCATTCAATCGACAATAGATTTTTAAGTCACACTCGGTATGATCGACCAAAAGTGATTGAAATTGAGCATAAAATGAGATAACTTTCAAGTATCAGGCAGGTTATCTTGGTATTTTTATCGATTTGTATCCGATCACACTGTGTGGTGGTACAGTCGATCAATATTCGATTTGATTGATTTAAATATTGATAGCCAGTCTAAGATCAATCATTTAATTTTAAATAATAAACCTTCATTACATATAAAGGATGACTATTAGAATACCGTATTTTTCCCCCGACTATAAGACGCACCGGACCATTAGACGCGCCCTGTTTTTAGAGCAGGAAGAACAGAAAAAAAATGTGAAATGTTCTTGTCAATTGGGTTAAAAAAATCCTGCAGTACCCAATTTCAGCCACAAAAATGGTGTCACTAGAGAGCACACTTAAGGCAGAAGGGGAGGGGGAGCAGGGGATTCTTCTCTCCCTTCTTGCCAGGTGAGCTGCACGTAGCTAACAGGCAGACATACATGGAAGCTGCAGGCTGGCCGCTTCCATGTATGTCTCTCTGATGTACGAAGCAGTACATCAGATCTATCAACAGCGTTCTGCTGGTAGAAACAGTACAGATAAGGCATCTGGCTGTGGCCACATCTCTCAACTGACAGCTCGGGAGAGCTGGCGGGAAGCATATTCGGATCATAAGACGCAGGCACCATTTCCCCCCCAGTTGGACGGGAGAAAAAGGGTGTCTTATGGCCTGAAAAATACGGTATATGTGACGCAGAGGATAGACTAAGCTCTATAGACACCCTAAATATAGAGTTTATGAAGGTTATTTACAAAATTATCTATCATGACTATTTGTCCTTATAGTAGTAATATTTAAATATGTGTTTTACCTGCAGACGTTTATTCTGCTCCTTGGTAACCTTTTCCAGCACTTCGGCCTCTCTCAAGAGTCGTCCCATTCTCCTGAATACACAAAGTGACTGCACGCCAGAGACTGACAATGGGAGAGCAGGTCTGTAGGCCTCTATGTCTGCAACAGTCCCTCTAATAGAGTCTATATTCTCCAGGATGACCTAAAAAGGGCAGATGACATATGAAAAGACCATTTAGAAACATCGGAATATTTATTCTAGAAGATATTACTATAACATTGTATCTGAAGTGCAGTATCGAGCAACTGGAGGCACCAAAATGTCTAAAAGGTAAGTTGCCACCAAGGACCACTATTTTCTCAGGGCATTTGCTACCAAATACTGGTACCCTGCTGTAAGTCGATCTGCCGGAAATTGGGCGCTAACCTAAAGTTTAAAGTTGTAATTCGTCCAGAAATCGGCTGCCAAACCAATCTAATGCATTACGGACATGTCCGTAATTCTTAGATCGTTTTTATTACTTTAGATGAGGACCAGTGCCGGCACACAAAGGGTGCCCAGCTGATGCTTGGCAGGTCCGGTTGCGCGTGATGACGTCATCACATGCCAGCAGATCGGCTGCTATTCTAAGCGCGTGTGGGCACCTTAACTCATAACAATAAAGAGTGAAAACCTGCTCAATTGTGACCACATCTCTCCTGAAGACTATGAACTTGTCCATGGGAGGCTTAACACTTCAGAACATATAGGAACAGCACAGGCTAGTGTGAGAGCTTCTTTGTTGAAGCATTAATACAGAAAAAGGAGATAAGTGGTTATAACTCATGGCATTATGATGGATACGAATATTTCATATAAGACAAAAAAAAAGTGGCATATCGTTGTGCCTGCATGGTTCCCCATTATTCCCCAGGAGTCCCACTCCCCTCTCCTAGGAGGCCAAACATGGTATATCCAGGTTGATGATATGGGCTTGGGTCATCAGACAGTGGTATAGCACTAACTTTCTAGTGAAAGAGATGCGTGAAACACGTTAGGTTGAATACCAGAACTACTGATGATGTCTAACATCATCAATATGATGACATGATGATTGAAAATGTTGAATGCCTCCAAAGTCCCTCTGCCCTGTGCCATTTAAGGTCAGGGAGCAGTATGGGAATACTGTTAATATTTAGTTTGGATGTTGGCATCCTGTGACATAGATGGAGCACTATCTTCCAAGTTAACTACATTGTTGGATTTGTTATTTTATTACAAACATTAAATTGTTTTATAAAGAAAGCATTGAATAATGAAAATGAGAGAAACAAGTTTTGGATAGAAAAAAGCGTGAAAAAACCCCAAAACTCACCTGTCCATTCTTGTGATGTTCTTTAGGGGACATGTCATCGATTTCGCTAGATGTTAAAATAGTTCTTATGGATGCCACTCTCTTTTCCATCCTTTTGACTTCATTCTCAATAGAAGCAACCTCCTAAGAGAAATAGATATTTCCATGGCATCATTTACATAGTAGGATAGAGTTTAGGATTGGCTGTTTTGGCAACTTTCTTGGCCTGAAATAATGCCAATGATGAAGTTTCCCCGGAGGACCCCGATTTCCCCGGCCACCGATAGAACCCATCCCCACTCAACAACTCAACATCCCACTTGCCCGCCAAACAAAAGCACCCTACATAATCCCACCCCCCAGCTCAACACCTCGGCTGGTAGCCAAATGATAGCATCCCACCGGCTCAACACCTCGGCCAATGAGCACCCACCAACCCCCCCCAGCCGTCTAATGATAGTACCCCCTGTCAACCCCCCACAACAACTCAGCATCAGGGGGCCCCATGCAATAACTTTACATAGGACCCCCTAAACACTTAGATTTCCACCCGATTTTTCTGCTGATCGTCCTCTGCGCGCTCATGGAGGTCAGTGGAAAAATTGGGTGCCGATCTAAAGCTTAAAGGGCAGAAATCGTCCTGCCTTAGATCTGCTTAATTCTTAGATCGGCCTAACACTTGTCCCCGTCTAAAGTAGGAGTATGTCTCCTCAGCTCCATCGGGGCTGAGGACACAGAACCTGTCTGCAGCTGTCTGCTTCTCTCCCTCAGAAGCTGTGAGGAGGAAAGGGGCGGGGGCTGCTTGGCTGCCAGCTCACTTCTCACAGCCTGATGGCCTGATTGGTGACCTGATGGCGGCCCGAGCAGCTAGGGGGACCCGATGGACAGCGCTGGCACACAAAGGTTGCCCGGCCGATTGTGAACCGATGTTTTGGCCGATTGACCGCACGTGATGACGTCATCACGCACAGTCGATCAGCAAAAACATCGGGTCACAATCTAAACGTGTAAAAACGCGTATTCAAAGTTGACTCGATCTGCAAGATTAAAAAAAACTCTACTGATATTGCTTGAGCAACTCTTGAAGTAGATGTTGGTGACATTTAGGGGCCTATTTATAAAGTTCATATCACTATCCATACCTCTCTGTTAAACTGAACTTCTTTTTTAGACTAAAGTAGGAATCCCTCCACGTCAACAGTCACAGAGCTCTGAAGTCACTTGTAGTACATTTATGTCATATCATCAGTGCACACACAAAGGATTCCAAACACATAACTGGAAAAAGTACAAGTATATCATAGCAGTAAACTTCATAAAGCTGTGACTAATTTGTCTTCTTGTCATGAATTTTCCTTTGTCATCATAATTGTCATTAAAGGGTTATACAACCCCTGACAACAAATAAAAAACCCATAATGTTGAAAGGAATAATAAATAACTGGGGGTAATAGAAAATGTTCTTATCTGCTTGGCTTCTTCTTCCACCTTTAAAAATCTTAGGCATGTTACTTCCTGTCATTCAATCTGAGGCTTGCGCAGTTCTTGCTTGATATGGTAAAACAAGAAGGTCCCGTACCTCTTCCAGAACTAGATGGCAGTGTGGCCATGCTCTCTGCATCCATAGCTGTTAGCATACTAGCTTCTTATGGAGTCTGCTAATGCCAATTGCCATGGCCACACTGCCATCTAGTTATGGAAAAGGGAAGAGGTGTCTCCATATCAAACGGGAAATAGACAGCTTAAGTCTCAGACTGAACAACAGAAAGTAACATGGCAGATGATTTTAAAATGTGAACCAGAAAAAAAAAAACAAGCAGGGAAGGACATGTATATATTACTGCAGTTTTATTGTGTTTATTATTCTCTGCAACATTAAGCCAGCCATACACAGTCGGATTCCATGGCCGCTCGATCACCCATCCGATCGATTCTGACGATTCTGCCGGGAATCGGAGGTGTGATCGATCGGCCAATTAAGAGAATCCGATCGCTGCATACCACCTTGTCCAAGGGATTCCGGGACGATTCCGTGTCCGATTCCATCTCCGACTCCACCTCACAAATGGCAACTGCCCCTGATCTGTGCAGAATCAATCTGATGGAACCAACATGTTGGTTCTCTGTCGGATCCGATTCTGAGCCCCTGATCAATCGGATGCGATCGATCGGACAAGGTGGGCTGCACACGATTCCGGCACGATCGATTCGCGTGCACGCGCCCGGAATCGATCGTGCCGGAATCCGTGTATGGGGGCCTTTATATAAGGTGGTTCCCAAACTTTCCTTGCAGGGTTACCCTTTTCTAATAATGAACACTATCGAGCCCCCCCTATTCAAACACAGGTAAAGAGTGAGGGCCTGCGCCCCCCTGGAATACATTCACGCCCCCCAGTTTGGGAACCACTGATATAAGGGATTGCCAAGGAAATAATAACCCTTTAACTTAAAGGTATGTTTTTACAGTTCAAAGACATTGAAGAAGAAAATACAACTGCACATGCCCATGGGTAAGATTTGAGGAGTGACCATCTTACATTTGCTAAATGCTGGATTTGAGGAAGAACATTCAAAATTCTTTGCTGAAGATCCTTTACTTGGTTCCTTTCTTCACCAAGGCTTTCCACAATCTTATCCGTGTCAAAAATGGCAGCCAGCTCCCCTAGCTCAGAGCTGATGGTGTCCAGCAGCAGTTGTTTCCCATCTGAATCATCCAGTGCAATCTGATCAAGAAGAAAGAGAACCTGTTATAGCAGGTACACAATTCAAAATCAGAGCAATATCTCAACTTGCTACAGAATATGAAAGGGGGAAACTAATGAGCATGGCAACTGTGGAGGCTCCTAACCTGCCAGGCTGATCAAATCATAAATTTAAGGGCCTTTTCACACTATAAGCCTTTGTCTGCCGGTAAGGAATGTGGTAGTGGTAACCCCACTGCTTTCCTAATTAGAGATGGTCGAATTTTTTTTCAAAAATTCGACCATTTCGCCGGTTTCGACTTAATTGCAAAGCCCCTGAGCATGGTATCATCACCAAACTTGCTGGAAATGTAGAGAAGGGTTGGGGGTATACTCCAAAAAAGAAAGTATGTCTTTATCACAAATAGTTTTTTCACAAATTAAGTTCAAAGTCAAGTAAAAATTTCGAAAATCGGAATTTCGACTTTAATTTTGAACTTAATGTATGCAAAAACTACATGTGCTAGAGCAAACCTTTCTTTTTTCAAATGTTCCTCCAACCCTTCTCTACATCTCCAGCAATTTTGGTGAGGATACCATGTTCAGGGGCTTTGCAATCAGCTCACAAAATTAGCAAGTCGAAAAATTCGACCATCTCTATTCCTAATCTGCAAAAACACGTCTTTTGCTGCACTTGGGTCTCCCATACAAGTGGAAAACTGCATGAAGCAGGGTGTTTGCGGTAACATGCAACGTGGGGCTAGTGTGAAAGGTACACAGGTTTACTATGGACACCAAATGTGGGGTTAGTGTGAAATGGCTTTAAATCCTGATCTGATCCTGTTATGCAGCTGTCAAGTGAAGGGGCCTCTAGCTGACTCAATTATTCCAAAACTGTCTGCTCTAATAGTAAGCAGTGGCAATGTTATCACTGCACAATACATTTCCACTTCTCTTTACTTCCCCAAGGCATCCCTCTGTAATAAAAATATGTCTTTTATAAATCTTACAAAAATCAAATATTTAGGGTAGTATCAATTGCTCTTTAGGTTTTGGGTCAAAATTGAGGCCACAGCCCCAAAAAGACATGATCTAAAGCATTAGCTTTCAGACTATTAAAGTTTTCTTGACTGCTAACCCAAAAAGTAAGGCTATGTCTCCACTGCGTTGTGTGATCCGTTGACACCCCCTGCTTTAAGGGCAGTGCTTGGTGGGAGTCCCGACATTACCTGCCCGGCTGGAGGTTGACATACTGCACTACGTTAACCCCTGCACCGGCTAAACGCAACAGAGGATTCGCAGGACAGGTAATGTGTATGTGCTCTTGCTGGACCCCCGCCAAGCACTGGGGGGTCCAAACGGATCATACAACGCAGTGGAGACATAGCCTAATTAGTATCAGACAAAATAGGAAAGTCCTATTTCTGATGACAGGTACTCCTGTCTGTTGTACTTACCGCCAAAGCATTAAAATGTTTATTTAGGACTTTGGCAGAACAGTCCTTCATCTCTTCATTTAACAAGCCATCTGTGTTCTGGATCCACAATTTGGTGCTCTTCAAAGTGTCTTCATACTCTTCCAGCTTGCTAGCCGCCTGTCACAAGGAGAGAATCATTGAAGGTGATGTACAAAACATTAAATGCCACACTCCACTGCAGGTGAACAATAATGAGCAAAGGCAATCACTACCATTTTTTTGGCAATAAATAAGACATTGACTTGCATATTTTAACCAAAGAACACACATTTCATACATCACAGCTTACACGTTATTGTTCCAGATCCAATGTTTAAGCAAAACTTGATTCACTCTTTCTGATGAGAGGTAAAAACTTCCTAAATTGTTGACATTTTTATTAAAGTGGACCTACCACCTACCATGTTTTCATGAATGGCACTAGAAGTGTCAATAATAGGGGGGAATGCAGTAAAAAAAACCTCAAAAACTTTCCTGTAATGAGCGATTTTACAAGATTACCACACAGCTCCCCTCACTTCCTGGTTCGTGGAACTGGGGGTGCAATATCGCGGGTGGCCACTGGGGGCGTTCAGTGATCTTCTATGGGAATTTTCAAAACAGATCACTGAGAAATCTAAGCTTCCTGTGACGTGCTGCCTATTTCTGCCTACAATGAACCAGGAAGTGAGACGAGCTGCCGGATTATATTCTTAAATTGCTCATTACAGGTAAGTTTTTCTTTTTTTTTTACTGCATCCCTCCCTATTATTGCTCATTAGTGCCATTCATGAAAACATAGATTCCTGGTGGTAGGTCCGCTTTAATCAATATTATGGTTGTCCCAGATGGAAAAAAACGAAATGCTCAATGTTAGGGTTATAATTATCATAAAAATAGCTGGCTGAAATTGTGGTAGGCGTACACATGTTGTCTATTGACAACAGACTTTGGAACTAAAAGTTGTCAGAATGGACAATAACAATAAACTATGGCGCACCCATCGCTCACCTTGTTTATGTTAGCAGTTCTATGCTCAACAAGGTAAGAGACTTGCTGGTAATAGTTAAATGGTTCTGTCATTTTATCCATCCACTCCTGGGCTAGGCTGGGGTCCTCTTCTGCCAAGTCCTGCACTTCTGACTCCAGTGCATGTAGCTTAGAGTGCCACCTATCCACTTCATCCCAGATGTTCTGCAAAAGAAAAAAAAGTCCAAAAATATTAAACCATATATGGCCTTTGGCATATATTTTATCTTTTTCAAATTTGTTAGCACCCTCTGTAATGCCCACACAAGCCATGTACCTATACACCTAGAGCAAAAAGGTGATTGCACATTAAGTGAACCACACAAAAAAAGGCTGGTTTTATTTGCTCCTCCTCGAAAGAGACAAAGGGCTCATACCCTGTTCAGATACTTGGTCCAGACGGCAAAAGCTAGCTGACCAGAATTCCCATTACCTAGGTGACTACAATCGAAGTTCAGTCACCCAGGTACTAGGGACAGGTGGGCACCCCTAATGACAAAGGTCACTTGTTAGAGAATCCGCCGGGCCGAAAGCCACTTTACCTCCCACCAGTTTTCAGGGTTAAACCTGTAAGGGATAGTCAGTGAAGAATCACTGGGCTGATCTTCCGGCCGGCTATAAAAAATTCCTCCATTCTTGGCCAAAATGCCACAGGAGGCAGGTGCACAAAAAAAACCTCTATGGTACCATGGTTAAAGTGCCATGAAATGGTGGTCCCCAGCCACCCTGGCAGTTTAATCTCTATGGGCATTGACACAGAGGGCACTCTACTAAGCCCCAGTCCAGATCACAGTACAATTGGTATTAGGCCCAAACTTTTGCCATTTAACTGGACTTATGCCGGCCATACACATGCCGATAAACGGCCGGATTTTAATCTGGCCGACGGGCGTGCGCGCTCTCGCCGTCGGTCAGGTTAAAATCCGGCCGTTTATCGGCATGTCCCCACATGGGGCGACAGATCCCTGTCGCCCCACTTCTCGGCCGGCCAGAGATCCGACATGTTGGAAAATCTCTGGCCGGCCGAAGCCGATGGAAGCCGATGGCCATAAGCAGCAATGAAGACGAGCGTCTCCATCGCTGCTTATGGCCGGCACACAAAGGGTGCCTGGCCGATTGTGGGGCCCCAGAATGCAATGCGAGGCTAACGTGATGACGTCATCACGTTAGCCTCCCGGAGCGATATCGGAGGACGATATCGCTCCGGCTCTGGCTGTGTATGGCTAGCATTATAGTACTAGCCATTTCCCCAGAGAAATTACATTCCTGTCAGACTGATTAGAACAGATACTACAGATTTTAGCCAAAACGCCAATATCTTACCTTCTGAAGTTCTTTAGCCTGGAAGATATTTTCAGTCTTCACTGTTATCTGAGCCTCAATGTTTTTAAGACCAGCTGTAATTTCATTCACTTTTCTGGTCATAATAGCTTGTGGAGAGCACTGATCTATTTCATTTTTGACCTAAAACCAAAAATGCAATTAATTTAAATTGTTTATTTATGCAAAATGATGGACAAAATCAGTGACTGACAAACAGCTACCCATTCTTTTTCAAAGACATCTATTGCTTGTGTCAGAGTTTAGATCGCTCCAATGCTAACTGCCCTAAAGAAGTTATAACAACCCTGTTACCCAGGAACAGTTTGCTTTTAGTGAGTCCACACTGGTATGCCTGAGGCAATAAAAAGCACAACTTCAAGCTGAATTTTTAGGATAAGGCGATAGTGCCTAAAGCCCCCCATAGACAGGCAGACTCCTCCATGCAACTTCTGTACAACCAACTTTTCTTCTACCAAAACCATGTAATAGGAGGACCTTTCTACACCTTCCAATCACTATGTATTCTATCAGGGAGGTCACTATACTACATAGTTGTTGGTAGGTCTCATGAAAGTTGTATGGAGGAATCTGCAGGTGTATGGGGGGGCTTTAGTAAGATTTATAATGATCATTTATAATACCATGTTCAGGAGCTTTGTATTTATCTCACAATGTCTGAAATTTCGGGATTGTAATCTCTTGATACGAATAGAAACTGCGTTCCATTTATTCAACAAATTTTGGATGTAGTAAAATAAGGCTTTAATTTAAGTATATACTCCAGATCTGTGCAGTATTTTAATGCAAACCTAGTCATGTCTGCTCTCTCTCATAATGGAGGGTGACTGGTATTGTATCTGCCTCTCCTGAAAGCAGCCATTAGTAGGTAGGCTGCTGGTTCCCTCCTACAGCAAATCTTTCTATGTGCCATACAATACAGATAACATATTGGTTTGCATTTGGTACACACAGAAGTGGATTCCTATGCTTTTTGGGGGATACAACTTGGTAATATTGAATATATATATATATATATATATATATATATATCGTATTTTCCGGTGTATAAGACGACCGCCAACTTTTCAAGGAAAAAATGATAAGAGTTTGGGATATACTCGCTGTATAAGGCTACCCCTCCTCCAATGCACACTAAATAAAAATTAAGATTTGATTTCCAAATGGTAATTTTAAATCAAATGCTTTTGACACAGGCAAACCGCCTGCAAATCATGGGAAATCCACCGGCAAATGTGCCACCATGCTTCCTTTTTTCGTCCAGCGCAGGGAAACGGCTGTGGACACATGACCTTTCATATTCCTACTCTGACTTTCAGCCCCCAGATCTCCAACAACCTTAAAAGGTTTAAATAACTTGTTATACATACGTCAGTGGTTCTCAAACTTTCCTTGCAGGGCCCCCCTTTTCTACTTAGAAACATTATGGAGCCCCCCCCCCCTATTCAAACACAGGTCAGAATAAGGGCCTGCACCCCCCTGAAATACCTTCCCACCCCCCAGTTTGGGAACCACTGACATACGTGAAGGTGTTTTAATGTGTTTGAGCTGCAATACCAGTTTCAGCCACTGGGGCCACAGCCTCTAGTGAGCATGTCAGCTTCGTCTCACACATGGAGGAGGGGGGATGAGGGGGAGCTGCGGATGTCTGACCGCTGAGACTTCTCCAGCTCGGAAGTTTCAGCACCCGGCGTATAAGACGACCCCTGACTTTAGAGAAGATTTTCCTGGGTTTAAAAGTTGTCTTATACGCCAGAAAATACATATATATATTATTTAACCAAGGTGGCAGGTCACATTACCATGTCTCATTTATTTTTATACTGTCACAGAGAGGAATCCAGTTACTAACAGACAATCCATATATATTTACAATAAGAGGTGTGTCACCTTTACATCTCCCATTTTATTGCTTCGTGGTTAGTGCAGGATTAGGGTATTTGCACATATGTTCACAACAATAACTCACGTTTCTTTTATAAAACATTTGCTGTTTAAGAATCACCTCTAACATACAGTATATAAACACATACCTTGTCCTCGGTCTCTTGCAGGTAGATCTGACACTGTTCAGCATGTGTCTGAAGTTCTTCAGGAATCGCCTCTGGGTATCGCTCTTTTAGTTTTTCCATGATCACCTGGGCCTTCGCCTTTTCTGAATCCACCAACCCAACAAGTTCCTGAAAGAAGGTTACACATGAGTTCCTTCCTAAATCCCCCAGCCTATCCCATGTGACGTTTGATCTGAATGCAAACCCATTGCATATAATCACTAGCAATAAAAAAAGAAAGAAGATTCATTCACCTATTTGAAATAAAATGTGTGGGAAGACTGTTCACAGCTACGTTTACCTGAGCCGAGGCACTATTGAAATAAATATACAATAGGGGTCCAATAATCAGGCGGCTCGGAGGCCCCGGTGTCTTCTTTCACATAATTAGAGCGATCAGTGCTGCCTTTTCATTCAGTGAGAAGAGTAAATGGTAGTGAAAGCAGATTCAAGGTAAGTGTCCTGCTGTCAGCTGTGGACACAATCTAATGTCTGTGCTCTGAGTCCCATATGGCAATAGTGGTTATTTCAGTATAAACAGACACAAGTCCCTTCCTGCTTTGCAGAGTATAATGAATATGAACTTTTCATCTGACTTAGTGTCTATGCTAAACAGGTCTGGCTGTGGACCAACACACCAGATGACGATGAATGAATGAGAAGGAATGTGTATTGATAACACTCCCTTGTGAACACAATTGTAAATGTGTGCAGTAACACCTAACAAAGCACCAATGGCAACAATACTGCGTAGACTACACAGTCAAAGGGTCAGTACACCTAAAAGCTTTATTGTGAGTTTTGAGTAAATCCTGCTGCTATGTTGCAGGGAATCTTAGGATCACTGCAGAATCTCCTAAAGGCCCCCATACACCTAGCGAGCCACGGCCGTGGATCACAGGGTCCCCAAAGCTCGGTCGGCCAGAGAATGGACATGT
The DNA here is from genome assembly GCA_036250615.1 of Ptychadena robeensis. Lineage (NCBI taxonomy): Eukaryota > Metazoa > Chordata > Amphibia > Anura > Ptychadenidae > Ptychadena > Ptychadena robeensis. Next base: position 3,918,814 of record CM070043.1, read on the forward strand.
CCGTAAAGCTCTGGCCGATGCCATTAGTTTGAATACGGAAAAGTAATGGCCAGCACACAAAGGGCACGCCTATACTATGAGCGACGGAGTGCAGCACAATGACGTCTTCACTTTGCACTCGTCTATCGGATAAACAAACCCGAGAATCCTGCAGCCATCGCTGCGTGTATGGGGGCCTTCAGTCATATTTTCTGATTAACTTGCGCCTTCCACTAAAGCCCCCCATAGACAGGCAGACTCCTCCATACAACTTTCATGAGACCTACCAACAACTATGTAGTATAGTGACCTCCCTGATAGAATACATAGTGATTGGAGGGTGTAGAAAGGTCCTCCTATTACATGGTTTTGGTAGAAGAAAAGTTGGTTGTACAGAAGTTGCATGGAGGAGTCTGCCTGTCTATGGGGGGCTTAAGTCTTAATACTGGTATAGGGCAAATATCCTACTGGATAGGTTACCGCAACAGTCCAGGTAGATTTACATCACACATAAACATGTGTCCAGGTCACTCTTGTGTTCACTATTAGAGGCGATGGGTAGTAAATGTATACTGGAAGGCTGGCTGATAGACAAACCTCTAGTAATATCTTGGTCTCTGCAACATCGGTGACCTCCATACTCTCCAATTGGGAAGACACGTCCCGAGCAGACGTGATCACCACAGAAATCTCATCATTCAACTTTTCTCGTTCCTGAAGTTCTGCCTCTATCTCCTGCTTATTCTTCTGGGCCTTCTGTAGTAGTCTATATGGCAAATACAACACAAAGGAAGTCAATGTTGATTCATACAATCAATCCATTATACAATACAATACATTCAAACATTATATAGCCAAGGTATACTATACTCTCAGTGGTGGGCAACTCAGTTGATATGGAAGGCCACAGCAGTGTTCTCCCCAGAATTTTTTTTCAGCCGTGCGGCGCGATGACGTCATCGCGCCGCCTGCACCGGTCCGGCGGCCTCTCTGATAGGCTGCCGGACAGCGGCAGCACACAAGTCCTCTGACAGGCGGCGCCTCCCCATTCTTCAGGAGCGCGCCGCAGCCACTGAAAGACTCCAGCCCGCGGCTCCGGTAGTGTGCCGCGGGCCGGAGTCTTTCAGTGGCTGTGGCGCGCTCCTGAAGAATGGGAGGCGCCGCCTGTCAGGCTGCTCGCCGCGGAGGACTTGTGTGCCGGGCGGGGACTAAAATCTCCCGGGCGGGTCGCCTGGCCAATCTGCTCTGGGGAGAACACTGCACAGGTGTGGCCCTCTGCATCACTAAAGGGCCGCACATAACATTTTCAATCTACACTGACTTGTATAAGCATTTTATAATGAATAAATGACAGCAGGCAGAGCTAGTAAAAGTAATTGTTTAAAATTTTCAAATGACAAAACATATTTTAAATTATACTTCAAACACTAGAGTACGGTGATGCACATTTTGATTCTGAGGTTATGTGTCACAATATATGTTATACCATCATCCCCCATTCGTTAATGGGATAGTGGGAGCATAGGCACTCACCTGTCAATCCCCCGCCAACACAACACGTCTTTTCCTGGGATTTTCTAAGAGCGGGAAGAGGAGAAGAGGCAAGTGACTCACTCAGGCGCCATCTGGATCGCTGATTGGCTTTCACATAAGCCTCTCCTCCTCTTTCTGCTCTAAGAAGATCCCAGGCTAGGACGGGTCAGTGGGGGATAGGTGGACAGGTGAGTTCCTTTGCCCTATGCATTAACAGTTAGGTTTCAGGGGCCACAAGTGAAGGACTGAGGGGCGCCACTGAAGAATTCCCAAAGGGCTGCAAGTTGGACACCTGGGCCCTATGCATTAACAGCTAGGTTTCCGAGGGGCCACAAGTGGAGGACTGAGGGGGGCCACAACTGGGGTCTAACTATATGTACGGTAAGTTGTGTGTGTTAGACCATGGATCTCACATTTAATGAAGGCACTGCTACTGTGTGCTACTGTCCAGCATAAAGAGAAATGCAATTGACCAGCTATAGTACTTACCTGGTCCACTGCTGGCTAATATACTGCAAAACTGTTTCTGACTTTCTACCAGTGGCTAATGTAATTTGGCTGAGAAAGAAGTGATCTAGCCATGCTTTAAGGCCCCCATACACGGGTCGGATTCCGACCGGATTCCGGCACGATCGACTCCGGGCGCGTGCACGCGAATCGATCGTGCCGGAATCGTGTGCAGCCCACCTTGTCCGATCGATCGCATCCGATTGATCAGGGGCTCAGAATCGGATCCGACAGAGAACCAACATGTTGGTTCCATCAGATTGATTCTGCACAGATCAGGGGGAGTTGCCATTTGTGAGGTGGAGTCGGAGATGGAATTGGACACGGAATCGTCCCGGAATCCCTTGGACAAGGTGGTATGCAGCGATCGGATTCTCTTAATTGGCCGATCGATCACACCTCCGATTCCCGGCAGAATCGTCGGAATCGATCGGATGGGTGATCGAGCGGCCATGGAATCCGACTGTGTATGGCTGGCTTTATGAACCTTCATTATTTTCCTGGTTCAGTTTCACTCAATAATGAAGAGAAATAGCAACACAGAGAAACAAAAAATGAAAACTTCTGCACATGCCCTTACAAGTGCAGGGAACAATAAAAGTACATTTCATTCACAGGAAGGGTTGTAGAGTTTCTAGAAACAATAATGCACTAAATTTTAGATACAATAATTAACTAAGTTAGCCTCATGTACTCTCCGCCTTCGTCTACTTCGTCCAACTCAGAGAATACCTCTCAAACCATATCAAGTGCTTATTAGGAGGTCTAGTTCATAATTTGCTTGGATTGGTTGTTTTGGGTCCATCAAAAAAAGACCACACAGTAACAGGATGTTTATCTCAGTAATTCCGCACTAGAGTCAGATGCAATTATGTGAAGAGCACAATTCAGAGTCCTGCTGGTAATGCTGGAAAATAGAAATATAAAAAGCGCTGCAGCCTAAAACGTTGCTTGGTATAAATGGAAGCCTCCGGACAACAGAACCCTGAATATCACCAATGACATAATGGGGAGAGGCAATGACAAGCATTTAGCTCAGCGGAACAAATAATTAAAGCAAATCTTAAAAATGCTTCATATGAAAAGTCCCAAAGCGATGGTGCGCCATTTGGTTCAGTATTTCCATCCAACTCGCTAAAGCCTGTCTGGATGAATTGTCTCCCTGGTCTTCAAGGTCAGCTCCATGGATGTACTAGCGCAATTATGTAAAGAGCACAAATAAGAGTATGCTGGTAATGGAGGAAAATATTACCCAGAAATAATTTTACGTATAAATGGATGCCTCAAAATAACTAAAAATATCACCAACGGGGAGACGAAGCTTAACCTTAAGGTGGGTTTACACGTCAAGATTTTTGTTTCGTTCAACTTCGATTTTTCAACTTCGGTAATTCGATTTTTTTTTGATTTTTGTACAACCGACGCAAATATCGAATAAAAAAAAAATCGGTGGAACCACGAATGAAAAATCTTTCCGATTTTTTTTTTGGAAGTGATGTATTCTGTGGATGTATACTGTGATGTATACTGCAGCATACTGTACACACA
>CM070043.1:3965347-3976936 GCA_036250615.1 Ptychadena robeensis
TAGGTGCAGTGTGCCTTTGCCCGAACTGGGTTCGGGCATATCGCTAGGGAGGTTAATGCCGAAAGTCATGAAAAAGATAGAGTGAGGGGACAAAGAACAAACTCAAGCAGAAAAGCTGGAGGCCAGCCCTCATGGATCTTTAGAACCTGGAATAATCAAAAGGTGGTTTCTATGTCTGAAAAAAAAAACAAAAAACTCTTCTCTGATCTCCTTCTATACGTCTTAATCATAATTACACTTTTTATCACGCTAATTCCTTCTACATCTACCTAAAGTCTCTATCTGGTGACAAAGGAGGAAAAGTTTGATCAACACCCAATGGGGTCTTCTTATTTTTTTGTTCTCTAGCAAAATTAAGCCACAAATATTCATTGGTGCACAGAAAAAAAGAAACAATATATGAAATCAAATGTGTGCACAGGAAATTGGCACCTAACCCTTTAGCACTGCTACTCCAGGCACCGCACTATTATAGAACATGATCCTACTCATGGTGCCAATAGTTAACATTCCTAGTGGTCCTGTTATGTACAGCTTCTCAAAGCGAAACAAAAAAATACAAACGGGCAAATATAAAACTCCCACTCTCCACCCCCTATATTTTACCGGGGTCACCTATGCCTGTAATATAATACAGGCATATGGTAAGGGCACCTCCCTAACACTATTACTGACATCAGGAAGGTGGTTCCAGCAACAAGCCCAGAGGACCCAGAAGGCTGGAGGAGTTAAGCACCCCCTAGTGCAGCTTGGGGTTATCACTATTTGCAATAGAAATCTACCCCCAGCTACAAGGAGGTTAATGGTACATGTTGAAACAAGATTGTTTGGTGCAGATACTGTATTTTTCGTACTATGAAATTGGGGGGAAAAGTGGCTACGTCTTATGGTGTCAATGCGGGGCCCCCGTGGCCACCCGTCAGCTCTCCAGGCAAGGAGATTAGCCGGGGAGCTGTCAGATGAGAGATGCCAGCCGGGTTGTTGCGTCTTGGCTTCCCGCCAGCTCTCCAGGCAAGGAGATTAGCCAGGGAGCTGTCAGATGAGAGATGCTAGCCGGTGTCCAGATCTCCCATCTGAACTGAACAGAACGCAGAACCCAGCTGGTATAAGCAATGAAGAGAGAGATAGATGAACTGCCATATCTCTCCCTATCTCTCTGTGTCTGTGGAAACTGCAATCACGTTGCAGCTTCTACAGACACAGGCACAGCCAGAGAGGGAGAGGAGAGACTCTGCAGCTGTTCTTCCCTGGCCCCCCTCCTCAGTCAGTGTGAAGAATGACATTATGTGCTGTGAGTGTACTGCTGCTAGTGACATCTACTGGCTGAACTGTATATTGCATTAATGTAATCCATTGCATTAACCCACTTGATGTGAAAATGTATTAAATATTTTTTTTCTGGTGTTCTGCTCTAAAAACTGGGTGTGTCTTATAGTCTGAAAAATACTTTCCACAACAAACTGAAAATTATTTAGAGGATTTTAGTAGTGTTCTTTATTTTAGAACATCACATGGCATTGGGCAACATCACAGTACACTGTGGGGCCATTTTTATCACTGACCATCCTTATATAAAATATAGAGTATATTATTATGTACACATACAGATATATCTCCGATATGAAAGGTTACCTGAGCCGGTTCCCCAGTACGAGCAGCTTTAGTCTGTACATATTCCCCGTCTGGTATGGAAGTAGTAGGTGGGCTCCGAACTGCTGTTATTGGTGATTTTACAAAGATGTCAGCTTTTGTAGTGGCAAACTTTGATAGCAGAGTTATTTTACTTTGCAGACTGGAATGAATAAGCTGAGGAAAAAAAGATTATAATATAATGTTTATCTTTACTGTGAAGTATAGTGCATTTCCATGTCATGAATATTTCCACCAACTTTAGTGTTTACATTTCACTATATTTACATGACCAAATGTTTTACTAGCTTGCTTTTCCATATTTACAGGTTAGAATCTAAAGAGAGCTTATCAAATCACTATTTCATTTAATGGCTTTATAATCCCTACATCTACATCAAAGTATGTTTCCAGCTGATCTATAAAGAGGAGGAAAGAAACAAACTTACTGAGTTTTTTTTTAAATACCTAAGCTAGGCATACACGTTCCGATTTTTGCTCCAGATCAACTCACAACGATGTAAACTTTGATTGTTTTAAGTCGATCGAGCACAATAATTGAAGCGTGAATGCCTAGCTTAGACACTTAAAAAAACTCTTTTTAGGCTTTGTTTCCATTGTACGTCGGGAGCCCTCCGCTAAGCGTATACGCTAAGCAGGGGTCCCGACGTATCCCATAGACTCAGCCTGCCGGCGGATGGTCTGTTTAGACATCCGCCGGTGTACAGGCTGAACGTACTCGACTACGTTCAGCCTGACACCGGCGGATCGGGTCGGCGCAATGAAGACAGACCCGTCCGCCGAGCAGGTAAGTCTATCTGCTACGTCGGGGACCCCCGCTAAGCGTGTACGCTTAGCGGAGGGCTCCCGACGTAATGGAAACAAGCCCTTAGTTTGTTTCTTTCCTCTATTAATTTTTGCTCCCAAAGATGTCCTACGTCTTATTTTTAGGGGATGTCTTATATTTCCATGAAAAAGAATACGGCACTGGGGTATCAGGGTGGAGGATCACTTAAAATGACACGGGGGGGGGATCAGAGGGGTGAATTAAAATGTCACTGGAGACTCAGAGGGGGGAATTACCATTTTAGTAACCCCTTCTTCCTGTGTCATTTTGATTGCCCCTCTGACCCCCCTGTCCAGATTTGCAGTACTGTATCTTCGGGGGTTCCTTATATTTCAGCCTGAGGCAAAAATGTTAGGGTGCCTAATTTCTGGGGAAACAGGGTAGATCAGCTGGAAACATATTTAAATCGTATACTGCACACATGGTTCGATAGAAGAAAATCGTCCGATAACGACCGAAACATCCATTGGAACACGGACATGTTGATCATCGGACATGTTAAACATCGGACATGTTGAACATCGGACATGTTGAACATCGGACATGTTGAAAAATTTTTGTACAACGATCACACTAAAATCGTAGCATTGTGTTTGTTGGTCGGGGAGATTGTATTCAATGACACATTTATATATGACTCTTTGATCGAAACTGAAATTGACAATTTTGCTTGTGATAAGCTAGCCATACACGGCACGGATTCCCTGGCTGATCGATTCAGCACCCGATGGATTCCGGCGATTCCGCCGGCATCCACAGGTGAGAACGATTAGCCAATTAGGGAATCCGATCGTGGCAGCCCACCTTGCACGGCCGGATCCGGGAGGGATCCGTGTCCGATGGCTCGTCTCCCGGACCGCAACGCCCCCTGATCAGAGCAGAATCGGACCGAAAAGACCAACAGGTTGGTTCTTCCTCGGATCCGATTCTGTGCCCCCGATCCATCGGATGCGATTGGACGGGCAAGGTGGGCTGCAGGGGATTCCGGCACGATGGATCCGCGTACACGCGCCCGGAATCCATCGCGCCAGAATCCGGCACGAATCCGTGCCGTGTATGGCAGCCTATACGATCGTATTACAATCGAACATTCCACGTGGCACTACTTTGGATTTACTTACGATCGGTGTCTGATGAAAAGATCAAATCAAATCAAAGATCGATCGTACTAAAATCGAACCATGTATTATGCCTAGCTTAAGTATATCTAAAGCCCCCCATACACGTTTCGATTATTCTCCCGACCGATTTTTCGTCCGATCCTGTCACCCGATTTTCACCTAAAATGTTATGGTCGGTCGGCTGGCATGAAAAATCGGAATTCGAATTATCACCGATCCATCAGCCCGACCCTATTTATTAACAGTAGATCGACCAAAAATTTACGGACAGGTCCGAAGCGGTGCCGACCGATTTTTCGGCCGATTTTGAGAAATCGGGATCGGTCGGGTACATAATTCCGAATCCGATTAATCTCCCGATCGATTAATCTCCCGACCCCATCAGTCGGTCGGGCAAAATTCGTACGAAAAATCGGAACGTGTATGGGGGGCTTAAGAATGGGTAGCTGTTTGGATGCCAGTCACATGATTTTCCATAAATAAACAGTTTAAATTCATTGCATTTCTTTTGGTTTTCCCCTTCTGTGGAAGGGAGCATCATTAAGGCACTAAGGTTTCCTTTCTCTCGTGTATTAATAGATTGCAAGAAACATACATTGATAGGATTTTTATATTTCATATTTATCAGGTTCATTAAATTCCTGGATTGACGTCCAGCACAACCCAGCTCTTCTCTACCCAGCCTAAAGCTGGCCATACACCTTTAGATCTCTCTGTCAGATATCCTTTAGATCTACCAACAACTATGTAGTGCCGGGTCCTCTGCGATTGAACACAGGTAGACTTGATGGCTTAGAAAGTCCCTCATATTACATGGTTTTGGTAAAACAAGAGGAGATCTAAAGGAAATCTGACAGAGAAATCTAAAGGTGTATGGGGACCCTAATTGTCTCCACCCTTTGCTCTTCATTGATCAGATTTCAGTTCCTTCCATAATGGAAATTCAGTATCACTCGCCCCTATGATAGCATACAAATGAATCCTTTCTATTTAACTATTTCACCAAACTAAGGCCCCTCATACATGCATAGATCCGCGGGCAATTTGCGGCTAATTGGTTGGCAAGTGCGTTCGTGGCAATTGATCGGCTGCAACAGTGTCCGTGAAACACAGCTGCCCCCCTCGATCAACAGGATCGGACAGAGAACGGACATTACCCCTGAGCGTCATTCATGACATCATCACGCTGCAATCGAATCGCGCAGCTATCGCTACATGTATGGGTAGCTTAAAATCCTCCGCACAAGAACCATCTCATTATCTACTTGCATTATGGCCGAGGCACTGCCGTGATGTTTCTGCATTGCACAGCAAAGCACACAGACCAGATGATGGAATCTTTGGATATGTAATGATAATTAGATACAAGTGATGGAGAGGACCAGTAAAGTCAGAACATAAGTAGAGTAAATGTCAGCTTTGAAAACAATATTCATTATGCAGGAACACTGTTATCGTTATTTGATATAGTTCTCATACCTGCAACTCAAGTGGAAGTTCATCAATTTGCAGAAGATTCTGTATCTCTCTGGAGAGCCGACTGATTTCTTCTAAATGTCTCTCTCGATTTTCGGCCTCAACCTGGAACATTGGCATAACACATAATTAACCAAGCAGCACTGGTGTCTAACATGAAAATTCATGGTTTCCTAAATTGACTCGCAGCTTCTCTTTTAATGCTGATTTTTTTTAATAACCTTATTTTTCTGTGCAACAAGGCATGGGTGATGTAGGTAGAAAAAGAAAGTATAGGGAAGTGCGGAATGTGCAAATATACAGGGGTGCACATAAGTAGTACTCTGGTACCCAAAAGGGGCCAAAAACTAGCTCTGCGTACCGGCATTATTGTTACACAGCTCATATGTGTACTAACAACTTGGGGGCGCTCTGTGTCTGGGCAGCCACAGCTATCAGGTCCCCCCAAGGAGTCTGGCTGTCAGCCATAGAAGGGAGAGATCGACAGCACAATCGGCACCCCTTCCACATTAAATAGCTGTACAAAAACTTCACTTTATCATGTATACACTACTGTAAAAGTAACATGTTTTAGATTGGCAAAATTCTTTCAGTTTTTATTGTTAAATGTATACAATTTATGTCACTTGGATAACCTCAGGGAAACATTCATAATATGAATGGTTGAAGTTAGGGGTGTGAAATTGGGAATATCATTTACTAAAAGATTGTATTATAAAATAAACAAAATATTGGACTTCTAAAGGTGTTGGAGATCTGGGGGATGAATGTCACAGTAGGCATATGTATGGGAGAAATGAGAAATGCACTGTTTGAATGTTGACAGTTGGAATATGACTATGAAAGGTTGACATATAAGAGATCTGGGGTTCAAACGCTGTTGCACTGTGAGAGTTACATTTGACCCAAAGCCAGCTGGTGATCTGTGGATGGAGACGGCTGATTGGAGCATCAATCAAGAACAAGGAGATCCATCTGTAGCAGAATCTACCGTGCAGGACGCTGACGCAGAGGACACTGAGGGAGACAGTGAGGAAGACCACCCTACAGATGGGTTGAGTACCAAACACCATCTCCTGGTACTCATCTGAGTAGCTCACTAAAAGTTATGTGCACCTCTGGTAATATATGTACCACATAGTGTTCATAGGTCATACTGTTTGCAAATCCTTCAAGTCAATTGATTCATGTACACGGTGTACATATAGTTCTTGTATTTGATTTACTCATCCTAATGCAATAGAAAATATGCAATGCTCTCCTTTAACTCTAGTAATTCTTGTCTGCTGTAATTAAGGGTTAAATGACAACCAATCATTCAATCAATCCACTTCCCTGAACTGAGGCTGTCATGGACCCTCCCCTCTATGGTAAATGGCCATGTAAGACTGAGCTTCCAATATACAATACAGTATTAGGCTATGCCTCCACAGCGTTTTGGGACCCCCTACGCTAAGCGCAGTGCTTGGAGGGGTCCCGACGGATGCTCTGTTCAGACATCCGCCAATGCAGGGGTTAACATACTGGTATACATATAGGTATGGAATAGCATTCCCTTTAGGTTATCAAAAAACCTGTGATGTGCTATGTGGGTGTACATCTATATGTGTATGTATCTATATGCATGTTTGTGTGTACCTATATGCATGCATGTATGTATCTATGTGCATGTATGTATGTGCATATATGTGTATATATAATGTTACTAAAGGGAATGCTATTCCATACCTATATCCGTATGTATATGCGTGTATCCTAGCACCTACTGGTTATACTGCAGATACGTATATGTATGCATATGTGCTTGCTGACCTTCAGTAGCACTCTGGTGCTGGGTCTGGGTCAGTAATTAAGTTCAATCTAACTTGGTTTTACTTTCGAAGTCTACTGGTTATATGTATTCTCCTATCTAAGTTGTGCGGATCTCTAACGTATATAATGTATGTATGTTAGGTCCCCTCTTTCCTGTATATCTCCCTGAAGAAGCCTAAGTGGGCGAAACGCGTTGGAGATCTAAGAGGCCCTTGTGTCACACTCTCAGCTGCTACTGGATAACAATTTTAAATAATTTTTTGTACTGCCTAATGTGTTTTTAAAGTTGTTTGTAAGAGTATCTCCATCCGGGCCACCTGATCAACGGGTGTTTGACCTCTGGATATACTCGTTTGCACAGTATAATATTTGTATATCGGTCCGACACAATAAAGACTTTTTTTACTTTTAAAATACAAACGATTTCTGGTCTGATCCATGTGCCCGGAATGCCGTCCATCTAGATCATTTAACTGGGCAATTATCCATTCTGTCTAGTAGGTGTTGTGTTTTCATCTTAAATAACTGGTTAAGTGTCATAAGAAAAGCCACCTTTACACACTTACAGTTAACCGGAGAACATCCTCCATGGTTAGATCACTTGTTTCAAAGACATTATTCCTAAATTCAGACCACTGCTCAATATCTTCGGAGAGATGCAGAATTTTGCTCCACATGCTTATTGCACTCTTCAGGTTTTCATGATAGCTTTCCAGTTTTTCTGTCATCTGGAAGGAAAGATTATAAATAGATATACATTTAAAAACAGCTGTGTTTCTCCAGCTTATTACTACCAAAAGCATCCGGAATCCTTCTCAATATTGTCTTCAGATAATTATTTGAAAGTATTTTTTGGTATGTGGGACAAAACACAAGTAACCATGAGGAAACTTCACGTTATCCACCGTAATGCCCACACCTCTGGCATAATTTAGTTGTATAACACACATGTTATACTTTCAAAGTGTCTGATCCTTAAAATATACATGTGAACAGGTCATTTTGCCGCTTGTAGCTCTGTGCTCTGACGGTGAAGTGAAAGATGGCGGAGAAGCTGTCAGAGGATTCCCCGTCCCTGCCCAGGGACCACAAGGCAAGGATGGGGAAGCAGAGCGCTGCTACTGCTGTGTCTATGTGTTAGGGCCTCAGCTGTCCCATGTACCACCTGCTGGTGGCGCTGTGCTAGCGCTTTCCATGGCTAGGTTCCCTAGTCACCAGCAGGCTTCCTGCAAGTGTGGTGTGGGTTAAGCACACCTGCCTCATTACAGGGCTATATAAGTGTGCTTCAACCACATTGGGCTGCTGAGCATTGTAACTTTCCCTGCAACCTAGATCTGGTCCTGACCTGCGTATCTGAGCTTTTCTACTCCACTCTGACCCTGAACATCTATACATCTGAACCTGAACTATGGACTATTTTTGCACCTGTTTGCTCCTGTTATAGTAAGTGTGCAATAAAGCCTTTTTCGTTCACCATATTCCTGTCAGTGTGTGCAGCCTGTCTGGTCGCCCCCTCTCCTGAAACTATGACAGCCAGAAGCCTGGCTGACAAACACAGTGCAGAGGAAAGATCCACCTACTAGTGGATCTTTCCACTGCTACTGCTTTGTGTATATCAGCCAGGCTGACGTACACAGAGCTATATTCCCTGCATCAGCGAAGCATTTTGCCAGCAGACAGAGAGCAAATGTGCGCCTACGCACTATAAGACACACACATTTCTTATGGATTTCTTTCGGATGGAGCGTGCCTTAAAAAAACATGATAATTATCCTTTAAATAAGGACCCATGGTAAGCGCAGCCAGAATGATCTGGGGGGCCTGCACCAATTTTTTCTTTACAGATTTGTAAAGACAAGGGGCACCTGATCATTCTGGCTGCGGTAATATTGTGAAATGATCCTTTTAAATCACTACGTCTCCAATCTATACAAAGGAATGACGTTTCCAGAAGCATCCCACAAGCTTCAATACTTACATCCAACCATTTATCAATAATTGCATTGGCCTCAAACTGAAATGGAGATTCGGCAAAGCTTTTAATCTGATTCATCTGGAATTGCAACTTCTTGCAGATCCTGCTGATCTCATCGATATCTTCGGAGTGATCATCAAACTCTTGTTTAACAGAGTTCACCTGCAGAAATAAAATATATTACAGACAGCAATAATAATAATATAAGTAGTACGTTTTTTTGGAATTTGGTTTTATTTATAATAGAACCAGATGCTTGAAATAAATGAAAACTCATAACACACCAAGGTGCCATGGTCCGCTATTAAAGTAAATACATAAAGAGGTTTTCTAAATTTTGGCTATGTTTCCACACCCATCGGGACCCATACGTTAAGCACATTGCTTGACGGGGGGTTCTGACGGATCCCATACACTTAACCTGCCCAGTGGATGCTATATTCGCAGGGTGCTAAGCCGTTCCGCCGATGCAGGAGTTAACGTAGTGGAGCCAGCTTAGTGTATGTGATCCGTCGGAACCCCTGCCAAGCACTGCGCTTAACGTAGGGGTCCCGACGGATCACAAAACACTGTAGAAACCCCCCTATCTCTGCAAAAAGATACATCAAATGTAAACGTTAGCCAAATGTAAAGGGTTACAAATGAATAAACAGCCAACTTTGGAGTTTTCCATTAAAACATTTAATTCCTGGCCTCTGTGACAAGTGAAGAGCTCCAATATTAGTGTTGTTTAAACACAAGCAATGGCTCTTCTGAAGAACATGCATGTAACCACTTCAAAACATGCTTCTCTAACCCAGGATGAGTATGCTAGGCAATGCAAAGGCCTCAATATGTTGCGTGTCACTGACTCAGAACAATCACGCACTGGTGCAATATTTTTCTAGAATAAGTCCGGATTTCACACGGAGGTCATTAGAGCTAGTCATTGAGATGATGAAATGTATGCAAATTGTATGCAGACTGAAAGTGAGCCAATTAAGTACAACTCCTGCATAAGTGGCTCAGTGTCAGTCTGCATACAAGTTGCATGCAGACCTAGTTCATAGGAGGTGATAGTAGTGGGATCCTCTAAACTTCTCTCTTTACAGAAGTAAGTTAAACATATTTGAATAATATTGTTAGGGTAATAGGGCTTGGGTTGGCAGGCACTCATCCACTCCCACATTGCCTTCCATTCTCTCTGCAAACCCCCTGAACCTGCTTGGACTTCTTCTTCTGCCTCCCCTTATGGATAACTTGTTTGACCCCTTCTTTCTACCTGACTATGTTCCTGATTCAATCTTACATTGTACTGTGTCTATACTGTGGTGGTTGCTGTTAGTAACTGTTCAGCCTTGTTTGTTTGTTTGTTAGCTCCTGGTCCTTTGCCAATCAGATATCATCCTTTGTGCACACAAGACCTAGGACGGCACAACTTTCCTGCCAAAGCCAGAAGGGGGGGTTCTATAAATGAACCTCCCTAGCGGTCATGACAAACCAAGTTCGTCCTAAGCTGCTAAAAAAAACTCCTGACGAGCCAGGATCACATGACCGCTCCATTTCCCTGGGACCGCTTAGATCGCGTCACGGTCATAGACCTCCATGTTAGGGCCCCCATACACCTTTAGATTTCTCTGTCAGATTTCCTTTAGATCTCATTTTGTTTTACCAAAACCATGTAATATGAGGGACTTTCTAAACAATCAAGTCTACCTGTGTTCAGTCGCAGTGGACCCGGCACTACATAGTTGTTGGTAGATCTAAAGGATATCTGAGAGATCTAAAGGTGTATGGCCAGCTTTAATGGAGAGGTGTTGGTCTCCCAGCCCACTTCGCCAGGGTCATTTATTTTCATTTCAGTGTAGTATTAGCAAGCTATTCTTGAAATTTTGTTGTATTTGTAACAAAAACAATGTGCTCCTCTGAGCAACAAATATTTTTTTAATAAATTAATAAAGTAGTTAACCAAGTTCACATAAAATTCTGAAACAAAGATATTCACTGGATATTTTAGACAGAGTTGTCAGTATACCCAACACCAAAGCAAGGGAGAACAGACGCACAGAGAATACACATACAGGACTATATGACAAAGTTACCTTTTCTAGGATCTTTTGCAGATTTTCTTTTCCTATGTAGGAAGCCTGGCAGGGTAATAACGTTTCTGCTTTCTGAATAAGAGGCGTCAGTTCCTTCTTGTAATTCTGAAACTTGCGGAGGAGTTCTATCACCGCCTCGCACTGCTCCTTGCTGCAAAAAAATAATAATATTTTGTTGGAAAAAAAAATTTGCAAATAAAACAGTGGTTCTCAACCTTTTTACATCTGTGACCCCTGAAGTGACATAATAAAGCTTAACTTCTGCATTCTACGCAAAAAGGAAACAAACAATTCTGTTTCTAACCAAAGAACAGATTCACTTAAAGTGGCCAAACTGACAGGGTACTTTTTATTATTCCAGAATTAAGAGTCTACATAAGATCCAGATCACAATTTGGAATTAACACTGTGCTGAGGTTATTTTTTAGCTCCCATGTGACCAACTTGGATGTCTGAGGGTAAGGCTCTACTTTTATAGGACAGAAAAACATGTATGCATGAAAGCATGTGCTTTTCTGTCTGGCTTCCCAACAGTGCACTCGCAGTTTCCCCACGTTTTTTTAGTCCATTGACAGTCTCTCTAGTGGAGCCTTAAGCTAGCCACACACGGGTAGATTTGTAAAACGATTCGAGTACAATCAATCAACG
>CM070043.1:3979693-4000767 GCA_036250615.1 Ptychadena robeensis
TATTGGCAGCCTGATGCCGATAGTGCAGAGTGACCTACAACGTGGTAGGTCCGCTTTAACGTAGCTAAAGTGTATGTGATCCGTCAGAACCCCCGCTAAGCACTGCGCTTAATGTAGGGGTCCCGACGGATCACAAAACGCTGTGGATCCCCCCCAAGAGCCTTATGTGGTCATCCTGGATTACTCACAGCTGTGGGTCCCACTCTTTCTCTCAGACAACCAAAGAGATCTGTGCTGCATTGCTGCCACCTAGTGGTTATTTATTGACATTGTAGTACCAGACATTTCAATGTAATCTGTGGATCCGTTTCGATTCCCCAATGAGAGTTTAGTCATGTCTCAGGATTGGCCAGATTTCCCCACCTGGTTTTGTTCAGGACCTGTGATAGTGTCAGTTTGTCTGTACTGCTCTAGGTGCTTTTACCTTTGGATTGCTTAATCCTGTTTAACCTTAGTTTGTTTGAACTACTCTTTCCTGCTGCCTACACTCGCATCTTCTTGTCTTTATAACCTTCTCCCATCTCATCCTCTGATTACCACACTGATCTCCTACGTATAACCTTTGCCAAGATCTTGGACTTGCTACCTGGGGTTCCCTGGCATTTCATCATTCTGCCTGGTCTCAGGGCTGATACCTTGTGCCCATAACTCCTGGGGGCAATCAAAGCTGGACAGATGCATTGTGTTGTCATTTAAGGTTTTTTTTTCTGAAGGTGAAGACCATAGTAGGGTATTATATCTGAAAAGAGACTTGTGATCTCTGGAGGTGGAAAAAGATCAAATGGTGGTAGTGACTGGTCGAAGAGGGGGAGAAAAGCGCTGACATCAGGAGGTAAATATGCTATATAAGTTGAATACATACTGAACATAGGTTTTTTTACTATAGTTAAGGGGTTACGCTATGATTTTGTTTAAACTACCACTTACGTTTAGTTAGGTCCTTTAAATTCTCCTCTACCTGTGAGTGATCCTATGGGAAAGCTACCTCATCACTCTGTGATATGGACAGTACAATGAACATGGTATGGGGAACAATTCAAAACTATGCCGTCTAGCCAAGGTAGGGACAAGCCCTAAGGCAGTGCAGTCAGCGGAGTCCGCATAGTTTTCTCTCCTAAAGGTAGCCCATACATGGGCATTTTTAAGCCGATCAACCCCATTCACATATCTGGCGATCGCGCGGCAGTCGGTTGGCGGAAAATCGGGTGCGATCATCTGGTGAGATCAACGAGGAACCTCCCGCATGTCGGATCGCACAGTGATCCGACATGTTGGTAAATTCCAGGCTGAACCCATTACTTTGGATGGGGAGTAATGTCCGGCGCACAAAGGGTCTTGTTGCAGAGTGATGACATCATCACGCTGCAGTCTGTCCCTCATCTATCGAGGGAGAATCTCAACATGTATGCTTACCTTAAGACACTTATTACCCATTAGATAACACAGGCATAAACATAGGCAGCCCTGATGTCATCAGTGACACCGGGGATACGGGGGGGGGGGACACATTCAGCACCAATTGGACCGCCAGGAAGGTACCCCACTAGGTTAGGGTTCTTTTATTTGGATATGTTAAATGAAAGACGGGCAGCAGATAGCAGTGCGAAGCATGTACTAGTTCCATATAACTGAAGAATACCTGTGAGTGATATTTTGAGTGACATCTTCCCATAACATCTCACACTCCTCCACTGATGTACAGATATCCTTCGAGCATACAGTCTGGGGAAGCTCCAGGAAGGCATTAGAAATAGAGATCTTCTCACTGATGAAGGATTCCAGCTTTTTCTCTAGCTGAATCAATGATTTCAACCTACAATCAAAGCAAGAAAAGACATTGCTGCTGAACCTGCTGTTACATCGTTATAAAGTGACTTCATCTTATCAAGTACAATAACCTAAAGTCCATAGGCCAGGACTTAAAAATGTATATCCTTCTATAATGCGTTTTCTATAAAAACATGGTGAAAAATACAAACTATATATATATATATATATATATATATATATATATAAAATAAAATGTAATAATGTACACTTTAAGACGCACCCCCCTCTCCCCAAAATCTTCTAGTGTCAATGCGCGACCAAAAGACTATTCGGCCGCGGGTGGTCGCAACTTCGCCATCTGTCTGCCGGCCAAGCACTCAACTTAGGCGGAAAAGTTGTCAGAGGGAATATGGATCTTACCTCTGCTACTGCTATGTGTATGTAAGCTGGGCAGCTTCAGCCCAGCTCACATACACACTGGAGAGGAGAGATCCACCTGTGGGTTGATCTACACTAGTAGCGGCTCTTCTTCCACTGTGTGTATGTCAGCAGTGCTGAAACTGCCCAACTGGCATACGCACCTACGGGCCCTGACCAGCTGAGAGCAGACAATAAAATATATAAAGCAACGGACATTGGCCGTATTTACAGTCATGTCCGATATGTCTGTTTTCGAGTAGGATTGATTGGTTCCGCTCGAAAACAGCGATGGCCGCATATGATATGGGCCAGATTGATGGCTGTGCTCGAATTTGGCCCATATCTGCAGGTCTGTACCCTGCTTTATTCTAACTATACTTATATTATCTGTGGAAATGTAGCATTGTCTTCCTATTAAGACAAACAACTCCCCTATTTTCATCTACTACATATAACACAGGGTAGTTCTGTAGTCTACAAAGACAACTAGAAAGGGCAGTAACATTGACTGAAATTTATATTCTCTTATATTCTCTGCTTCTGTGGGTGGTGATGTGTACACCAGTCTGAATAAAAGTGGACCCACCCCCTTCGATTTTGCTTTTATCCACTTTAAGGATCCACTATAACAGTGATGGGGAACCTATGGCACAGGTGCCAGATGTGGCACTCAGAGCCCTCCCTGTGGACATGCGAGCTGTCAGCCAGCACAGAGGAAAGAACTGCAACCTATTGGCTCTCAATGCTGTCAAATCTCTTCGCCTCTCTTCTGATTGCACAGAGTACCCCATATCCTCTCCTATTCTATCTTCTTAGAAAGTAGAGTGTGTGTTTACATGATTTGTGTGTAATTCAGATTAAAATGGCATGCTGGCACTTTGTGGTAAATAAGTGGGTCTTGGGTTTTAGTTTGGGCACTATAAGACTATATGCCCAAAGACAAGACCTTTTATCCATTCCATAGCATAAGAATGAGATTTAATATTTATGTACCATATATACTGAAGTGTAAGCTGACCCGAATAAAGGCCAAGGTACCTAATTTTACCTAAACCTGAAACAACCTGTGAGATCACCCATGAGCACTGCACTCGAATATAAGCCACAGGGGACACATTTTGGATGCTGAAAAACTTGCCTTCTACATGAGTTTGTATGGCACTAATTACTGTCTTTTTCAGACCATAAGACGCACATTTTCCCCACAGAAATCAGGGTGCAAAAGTGCCTGCGTCCTCTGGTCTGAAGGCACGACCACCTGCCAGCATCTCTGCTCTCCCGGCAAGAAGATTAGCTGGGAGATAGAGAAGATGTCAGGTGCGTCTTATGGTCCAAAAATGCGGTAAGCAAACCGTGCAACAAAATAGAGATGCCTGAACAATCGTTGGATGCTTCCAATCTTTACTCCCCATGAGAAGACATGAAATTGAGGCCAAATGTGAGAAACAATATAAAGATTTTGAAATGACTACATACAGTACCTTTGCTGGACGGCATGAATAGTTGGGTCTCGAAGACCAACTATATCAATCTGATCATGAATATCTTCAATATGTTTGCACAGGACTCTTTGCCTGCTGATTAGACCCTCCAGCGCCTCTCTCTCCTTCGAGTTCTGGAGCTCCCTCAGAACAGCTTGTTGCGCAAGTTCTAGTTTGTCAAAGAAAATGCTAATCATCTTCTGGCATGAGGTTGCTCCTCCGTTGTCAGGATCTTCCAGCGTGATCTCACATGATTGAAGTTTATCGTCCAGTTTCTCCGCCTCTTGGCCAAGACAGTAGATGTCTTTTTCAAGTTCCTCGAGGTTCCTCTGCTTCTGCAGCAGGGTTTCCCTATCCACATCCAGGCCTGTGGATTCAGCTTCGATAGACGCTTTAGCTACTTTAAGAGAAGAAAGAAAGTTCCCCAGGACTGTGAGCGTTGCTTCTCGTTCTCTTATCACTTCGCTTGAGGCTTGCAATTTCAGTTTATATTCATTCAAAGTCGGCTCAGAAACGGACGAATCCAGAGAGTTATATCGCTGGATCTCATTTTCAAAAGTATTTTGAACTTCCTAAAAGACAAAATCAAATATTCAATGTGTATTCTGGTAAGTGTACAGGATGAACAACTGTCATTGTGGTAACATTGTTATAGTGTGACGGGCTAGACAAAGAAAAAACAAAAAAAAAAACAGTACTGTATATACCTGAGTATAAGCCCCTTGAATACAAGCCGAGGTACCTACTGTATTTTTAAAACAAAAAACCCTTAAACACGAAATGCCTCAAATATAAGCCTGGGGTGGAAAATTAAACCAATGCACAGAAACACAGCAAATGTGTTTGTTTTGGGATGTCCTTATTTCAGCTAGCTGATTGATAAGTTAATTATAAGCCCCATGAGCCTGGGGAGTCTGGATGTCTAAAGTGGATTCCTGTTCAGAGGATATGACGCTGCTTACTGGAGCTATGGGGCTTATTGATACTTCTTCATCAGTTACCTGAGCATCATTGGTTACCCCTCTTGGGGGGTTCGAGGATGTGGTACCATACCCTGTGTAAGATCTGAGTAAGACATGTGGTAAATGATGTTGAAATAGTTGTTTTTTTCTTTACTTTTTGTTTACTTCTTTTAACTTAATATTTGTCGTGCAACTGTGGAGGACCCCGGGGCTGGGTCATGAATGGCAGATTTGTCTCCACATATTATGGATTGTGGTCCTCAGTGTATTCTGGGTAAGGAGTCCGGGGATAGACGGGGTAACCGGGGGTTGCCACTTGCTAGGTTTTTTGGATTCTGGACTCTGGAGTGGAAGGGAAGAAACTGGGTGGGCCTTCCCACTCCACCCGGCATACACTCAAGATTTGCTGCTAACTTTTTCTGTCTGAAAAAGTCTCAGGTGATCAGAGAGGGTGTGGACTGTGGGAGTAGTGGTCAGGTGGGAATCCTGTGTGAAGTCCAACTCTCTCTAGAGAAGACTACTCCTGTGGAAAGCCTAGGAGGGCTGGCAGGGGCCTTTGAAAATACAGGCGGACAGAGCAACAGCGATGACCTGCAAATCCTTACTAAGTACCAGTGAATGGTTGTCCAGTGTACTGCACGTTTGATTTATGTTTCCCTTCAGGGGAAAATAAACCTACGTTTTGTTTATCGCACGGCTGCGGTGGCGATCCTTTCCCCTGAACCTTACACAGCATATTTGCTCCCCTTATCCTTTGAAAATGTATGCACTGTACTATTGTACTACTTATAATACTTATAATACTTATTATACTTATTGCTTTGTAAGACTTGAAATCTACAATAAAGTTTATTGTTAATAAAAAAAAAAAAGCCCCATGAGCATTATATATCATTATCATTTCATCAATTGCTGGAGATGTAGAAATGGGTTGTGGAAACATTGTAAAGAAAAGAGCATTGTTCTAGCTTAGTGGTTCCTAAACTGGGGAGGGTGTGGGGTATTCAAGCACCTAGGGGGTTCGCAACCAAGATGGCACCTGGAGGCCAAGGTGTAAAGCAGCGACAGTCCTTATTATATACATGAAATCCCTACCACTGCAAGCCAATTAGAAACCAGGAGGAGGGACGAGCAGAAAGCTAACCATGCAGGAACCGCGTTGCGGCTGTGGTGCGTTTTTTTGCCAGTAACCTACACATTAGCAGTGTGCCAGTGTGAAGGGTATAACGGGAAAATTAACTTAATTTATGCAAAAACTACATGTGATATAGGGAATTTTTTGTTTCTTTTAAATGTTCTTACAACCCGTCCCTATATCTCCATAATCTGGGAATTTGCAATGTACCCAAAACGTTCGAAAAATTCAGCGTGTACTCTAGTATATACAGTCATTTTAATCCCCTCCAGGGCATCTTTATGTTTACATACGAGGAAGCATTTTCACTCTTTGGCTAGTAGTGTTGAGCAGCATATGGTATATTCGAGTTCGCGTAATTTCACGAATATATAAAGGAACATTCGAAATTCGTAAAATTCGATTCAACTGTATTCTATTCCCTTACGTTGCGCGTTGCTGTTTGCAATTATTCGCAAAGATTCGCGAAACCCGCTTTACAGCTTCTCTTCTTCATTCTGTGATCTTAGCCAGTACGAGCACTGGGTGTAGTGCACGTATCCATTCGCAATGCGCACAAATATGTGAGATGCATGTCGGTAAACAATGTTGAAGCATAATATGACGAATATCCCCCATTGTGAATATCTGAGCGCAATATTGTGAATTCTCAAATGTCGGATATTCTCGATCAACACTATTGGCTAGGATCTGTACTCCAGCAGCACCAGAGACATTGCTACAACTGCAGATAAGTATGTAAGCAAGATAATAATATACTTATACTTTTAATAGGTGTGAATGCTTTTTTTGGCTCATTTAACTTTTAGAAATGGGTAAGAGGTCAAAAAATTAATATGATAAAAAAAAATCATCAAAATCATCCTGTGAAATGTAGACCAATGGTCATTTACAATCACCTAAAGCCCAGGTGCGAGCAGGAAACAAAAGGAATTCAAAGATGGCTTTGATCCGCACGCTTCAGCAAGTGAAACGCGTCAGGGGGACTTTCCCTGGAGGGACCCTGTCTGTTTTTTGTATGTATCTACGTGATGTTCAATAAAGCCAATGATTTTTAAAGAAAACCGGAGTGCGGATCAAAGCCATCTTTGAATTCCTTTTGTTTCCTGCTCGTAAGTGGATAAGCTGATCCTCCGTGGCCCAGCACCTGGGTTTCTAGGCTGGCGATAATCTTTGCCTGAGAGGGAGGCTGTACACCGGGAGAAATCTTTCTTCTGACAAGTGTGATCTGTGCGGATTCAGCATACCCCAAGTACTAAAGCCCAGGTCCCCAACCTGCGGCCCTCTGGGCTTTCTTCAGCAGCCCTACTCAGCCCTGTACTTGCAACCCCCGAAACCTAGGGCATAGGAACTCGCCTGTCCACGATCTACTGCTGATGCGTTCTTTCCTGGGATCGGAAGAGGAGGAAAGGAAGGTGGCTTGCTCAGGGTCAGTGACCCAGACAGAAATGATCTTGCTTCTCTTGCAAAGGGATTGGCAGACAGGTAAGTGCCCATGCGCCTACTATCCCAACGAATGGGGGATGATTGCATAATATATATTGCCGCACATAACTTCAGAATAGGGGCACAATACCTTTGAATGTTAAACATAGATATCATCAAAGGGTTTGATTATATATACAAAACAAAATGTGCATTACCATACTATAGTGTTCCCTAATGTCTGAAGTATCATTTAAATCAAGTTTTGTTATTTAAAATGAAAAATAATGTCTTCTAGCACTGCCTGCTGTCATTTTTTATTTACTTATACAAGTCAGTATAGATTGAAAATGTTATGTGCGGCCCTTTAGTGATGCTGGTCCTCCATATCAACTTAGTTGCCCACCATTTACCTAAAGGTAGCTAAGCAAACATTATGTCCCTACCTTTATTTCCTGCAGAACCGAATTGATTTTGGATACTGTGAATGTCTCCATCGTATCTTCCTGGAGCTGATCGCTTATTCCTGAAGCTGTATTATCTTCAGATGGCGAATCACTATTAAGCGTCCCATTCAGTGGTGGTAGCCCAGAGTCCTGTGTGTCCAAGTTATATAATTCTTGGAAAACAGCTTGTTTAGCTATTTCTATTTTTTTAAAGAACCCATCAACCAACTTCTGGCAGGACGTCTCTCCTCCATATTCTGGGTCTTCCAGATGGATCTCTGCTGGTACCAGGTGGTCATCAAGATCTTCAGCTTCTATTCTCAATTTATGAACTTTCATCTCAAGTAGCTCAATGTTCCTCCGCTTCTGTAGGACTGTAGTTCTGTCTGCGCCACTCACAGCAGCTACGGCCTGAATGGACCACTTGGTTGTTGCCAGAGAAGATAAAAACAACTCCAGATCTTTTAGAAGAGCTTCTCGGCCCTTCGCTGTATCACTTGTAGCTTCCAGTTGTATTTTGTATTGTTGAACAATGGACTGGATGGCTTGAGCGTCTACAGGGTTTGCAAGGTCAACAAATTCTACAGCCGATTCTATAACGTCACATTGTTGAATCTGATCTTCTACAGAACTCTGGAACTCCTACATAATGAAAAAAGATTGGAACACTTTAGTAACATCCATAACAGATGCTCAAATCATTTTTGACTCTGGGAACTACTAAGGAAATAAGAAAATTACTTGTTGCAGGTTGGAACAAGAACAAGGACACCACTGGAGATGGTCAAATGTTTTTGACTAGCTGACTTTTGTGAGTTGATTTCAAAGCCCCTGAACATGCTAAAATGGCTAGGTGAGATGTAGTGAAGGGTTTTTGGATGATTTGAAAAGAAAAGTATAGCTCCAACACATGCAGTGTTTGCATTAAATAAGTTAAAAGTCAAAATTTCACCCTGAGAATTTTTTTTACCTAATTTATGCAAAAACTGCATGTGTTAGAGCAATACTTTTCTTTTGTAGTATTCATTGACCCTTCTCTACATCGCCAACAAATTTGGTGATTATACAAGGCTCAACTTCCAAATTTGAACTACCGGTAGTTAAAGTTTTTTAAAATAATTCAACCATTTCTACTCTCAAAGTCAAGTCAGCAATGGAAGCTTCTTGACAAATTCTCCTAAAAGGAAACCTATACTGGCGGCTACCGTAGATAGATGCTGCCATTGCTGACAATATAATATTAGAACCCATTCTGCATTAGAGGCCCAGGAGATATGAAGCCATTGGATTAATATATCAAGAAGTTTTAAACAGAATGAAAAAAGATTTATAAGACTTAAAAAAAACAAAAAAGGCTCAGTGCTTAACTGGAGGGTAGCGAAGGTGCGACCACCCACAGCCGAATAGTGTTTTGGGGGGGGGGGGATGCATCTTGTATTACACGAAATAAGGGAAGATGCCTGTATACCCTAGGATTCCAAGGATAAGTGTATCCAATTAAATTCATGTAGTTATGTGCGGCCTTTAGTGATGTGGTCCTCCAATCAACTTAGTGCCAACCATTACCTAAAGGTTAGCTAAGCAAAATATGTCCCTACTTTATTTCTGCAGAACGAATTGATTGGATACTGGAATGTCTCCATCTATCTTCCTGGAGCTGATCGCTTATCTGAAGGTTATTATCTTCAGATGGCGAATCACTATTAGTTCCCATTCAGTGGTGGTAGCCCAGAGTCCTGTGGGTTCCAAGTTATATAATCTGCGAAAACAGCTTGTTTAGCTATTTCTATTTTTTAAGAACCCTCAACCAACTTCTGGCAGGACGTCTCTCCTCCCATATTCTGCGGTCTTCCAGATGGAATGATTCTTACTCTCAAAGTCAAGTCCGCAATGGAAGCTTCTTGACCCCCAAATTCTCCTAAAAGGAACACCTATATGGCGGCTACCGTAGATAGATGCTTGCCCATTGCTGACATATTAATATAGAACCCATTCTGCCCATTAGAGGTGCCAGGAGATATGAAGCCTTGGAATTATATATCAAGAAGTTTAAACGAATGAAAAAAGATTTATAAGACTAAAAAACAAAAAGGCTCAGTGTTAACTGGAGGGTAGCGAAGGTGCGACTACCCCACAGCCGAAGAATAGTGTTTGGGGGGGAGGGGGGGGGGGGATGCTATGTAGTACACAGAAATAAGGTAAGTATGCCTTATACCCTAGGATTCCACGATAAGCTTAATCCAATCATTTCATGTAGTCAGGGCTTACAATTGTGCCACTGCTGGTGATATCGGTATTACAACACAAAGTTAATTTAGTAGAACTTATTTGTAGTCAGGCAGTTGAGGCAAAAAGAAAAATACTTATATCAGGCTGTGGAGTCGGCGATAAAATTCCAGACTCAGATCCTCAGTTGATTTTCAAAATCCTCAACTCCGGACTCTGTATGTAATAGTTATGTATTGTATCATCCATAAGAAGGAAAGCAAGGACACAACAATAACACAGAAACTACTGGCCAGGAAACAACACGGACTGTAATGGCAATTAAAGAAGAGAAAGGAGTTAGCAGAAGATGGCGCTTTTCCTTAAGTAGGCACACACGGTCATTATCGGGGATAAGTGAACGGAAATCGATGGCACCACATGGGCAAACGATCTGTTTAATGGGGACCCTATCCACAGCTTGCAGCATGTGATTACAGCAACACACAAGCGGGGAGAAGCAGCTGTCACAAAGCTGTCTCATCAACACAGCTACGATGAGGAGTGATGTCCGCACCTTCACAATGAAAGCCGACGGCTGGGAGGAGGCAGAGCGCAGCTGTCAATATTTCCATGAAGAATCATGTCTCCATCAACATGTATTGAGATGAACAGGGTCTTCCAAACATGTTGGAAACCCTGTTCAATTCAAGTTCATCGAAGCGGCTATATGATCCTGCCCAAAGGAAAAGCAACACGGTAGGTTTGTAAAAGATTAGAGTACAATCAATCACCATGAGACACAAGTTAATGTAGAGGTGCACGATCAAATTTCTGGCCGATTCCGATTTCCAATTTTACAGTAAGTGGACTGCGATTCAGATTTTGCAATTCGAATTTTTTTTTTGTTTTTAAATCACGGCCAATGTCATACTCCCTGAAGTAATGAAGCAGAGAGTGGCCGCAAAGACTACAAGCTGATCAGATAGGGAAGGGGCTGTCACAGCTATTGTACAAGGAGAGGGGGGGGGCATGATGTGGGTGCCTCTCTCTCTCTCCTCATGCAAGCGTCAGCGCGTTGTCAGAAAAATTCTACAACACAGGAAACGCATTTATGAATGTGTCACCATCAATGCAATTGATGTGCACTTCAGTGAACAGAACTGTCGAGACCACGATCAATCACCACGATGTGATTCGACGGATGATGCACGGAAATCACCGTGTATCTGCAGCTTTACAGTGATTATCTAGGATGAAT
Organism: Ptychadena robeensis; assembly: GCA_036250615.1. Lineage (NCBI taxonomy): Eukaryota > Metazoa > Chordata > Amphibia > Anura > Ptychadenidae > Ptychadena > Ptychadena robeensis. The sequence continues at coordinate 3,990,799 of CM070043.1, forward strand.
CGCAACAAATGAGCAACTAATCACCAAACTATCATTTCAAATCTGGCATTTAAGTTGCGTACACCATGTTGCGATCCAATTCGTTGATCACATGGGAATCGACCTTGTATGTACAGCTTTATTCCTGCTCATGCCAATGTATGCCAACTAAGGATGGACGAAATTCTATCAAAAGTAAAGGATACATCTCATACAGTGCTGTGATTTAAGAGAAAAAGTTCTGCTACCAGGACCTGTCTTGCTCCACAATATACCTGCAAATTGGGGAAATGACCAACACCCCCCCTCCCCAAGTGCTATCACACAGCGCTGTCAGAACTCTTAGTTGCTCAAAGCAATGACAATTGGAAAGATATCCTTGTAGTGAGGGTTAAAACTATATTTTGATCAAACAGTTCCACAGGTGAACAACAACATGGTTTACCTGGAGATCCTGACACGGAACCGATACAGAGACCGTAAATTCCTCATGGCTTGGAATGGAGACTGGGATCCGATTCACATAGTACAGATACGTCTTGCCAATGGGACAGAAGAACATTATGTAATAGTCAGAGACGTATCCTGGGCCAAAACAACAACTAATAAATCACAAAGTGACTGTGTAATTTTGTTAATGATGTTTAATAAAATGCTTAAAAACTAACAACAATACCATTTGAATCCATCAATATTTTACGAATAATTCTACTAATAATATAAAAAACGAATCCCTACTAAAGTAATGTAGAAAACTCCTTGCAATCACTGACATTTTGGAAATGTAGATATGATATATTCAGTGAAAATAAGGTTGTGTCGGTCAAGGCATAGTTGCTTGAAGACATGAGACAGGCTTAAAGCGGACCTACCACATTTAGGTGACTTTGCACTATCAGCATCGGCTGCCAATAGACAGGGCAATCACTGTCCAAAAAGAAAAAAAAATAAATCTTAAAACCAGGAAGAAAGTTTTTCCGAGGTAGCCCTCCCATGCTGTGAAGTTGAGCCACGGCGGCTGAGGTCCTTGTTAGAGCTGAGAGCTCTAAGACTTCCGGAAACATCAGCTGTTAGTGGGCCCCGAATGCATTGCATCTGTCTCTGTGACGTCCTATCACAAGGCGTGTGCTGTGTGCTCCCTCCTCCCCCTCCCCTCTCTCAAGTGTCATATGTGAAGTGATTGTGGAGGAAGTGTAGAGGAGACATTGTGGGACTGGCAGCAGAGGAGCAAAGATATTTATATTTCACCCAGTAACCTAGTCATGTCTGTCCTCATCCTCCATAGCCATGATCTGGATGAAATGAGAACTTCTGACAGTGAAGAGGTCATATGTGAGGTTTATAGGGGGAAGTGTAGAGGAGACATTGGAGCTGGGATTGGATGAATGAGAACTTTCCCAGACATGGAAGTGTCAATCTGTGAGGAGATTGTGGAGGAAGTGTAGTGGAGACATTGCTGGGATCTGGAGAATGAGAACTTCCCAGACATGGAAGTGTATCTGGAGGAGATTGTGGAGGAAAGTGTAGTGGAGACATTGCTGGGACTGGGCAGACAAAGGGAGGTAATAAGATATTTTATAACCTCAGCCTACCTGTGTGCCCCAAATCCAGTCACCCCCATATCACCTGCACACTGAAAAACCTCACACCATCTCTGGAAGGACCAGAACTGACCTCCCATACCAAACCCTTGGATTGGTAAATATGTCTGCAGGGGAGGGGCACCTTAGTAATGTTCAACAGAATGGGCGGAAGTAGATTCAGGCGCCAGTACTTAAGATGGTGCCTTAGGGAATGAGGAAGTGAATGATTGTAAGTACCTATTTTTTTCTTGTGTAGCAGTTCCACAATATATACTGCTACAGGTGTGTAATATGTCAGTGTCATGGGGGGATTTTTTTTTGAGTTTACTTCCGCTTTAACTTGAGTTTTGGGTTAGGAGCACCTGTCATATGTGGAAGGAACAAGGTGATGGTTCATCATAATTCAATGGTAGAGAAATATGGACGTGTAAGTATGAAGACTTGTGCTTTCATAATATGGTAGCGCAAAGCATATCAGAAATATCCAATTTGGCCTACAGCATAAAGGGTTAAATTGATTGTCCTGTATTATCATGCCTCCTGGTTTCAAACCCAAATTATCTTTATCCATGTCACTGGTTCATCTATTGTATATATGCCACTAAGTGCATGTTTACACAGGGTTGTGTGATCCATCGGGACCACTACGTTTAGCGCAGTGCTTGGTGGGGGCCCCGACGGAGCACAAACACACTACCTGCCCGGCAAATGCTCTGTTCAGACATCCGCAGAATGGCTCAGTGCAGTGAGAACTGAGCATCCGCCGAGCAGGTAAAGTGTATGGGATCTGTCGGGACCCGACGGATCAAACAACGCTGTGGAGACAAAGCCTAGAGATGCATTATTATTATTATTATTATTTTGCTGTACAAACCTGGTTGCCATTTCCTCTGTAATCTCTTCCACACCAGACTGAAGGGCAGACCTTGTATCAGAACACTTTGTCTTTTCTTGGCCCTCCAAGCGTTTCTCCACTATAAGTGACATAGACTCTAACCTTCTCCAGCTTTTCTTTAGCTGTGCCTGTAAAGTCTAAAATATAGATATAAGAATGAATATTTATTCATATGAAAATTCTTCCCAGAAGGCTGTTCAAACTGATCATCTTCAGATTATTGCCAATGGTTTTGGAATGGAGTTGGGTTTCTCTAAACATTTGTTCAAAAAGTATGAGTATTAAGTACTTATTATATTTATAAGTACAGGATATTTCCCCTACAGTTTGTCCGTAGTCCCATCAGATAATGTATCCCGGGAGTCCACGAGTATTAGACAGCAACAGTAGGTTGCAGTGCAGTTTTTTATTCAGGGTCCTGAACTCTGAAATGGGAGGGAAGGAACTGGGTGGGCCTTTCCATTCCAACCAGGTGCACACCAGAGATTTTCACTAGCTGGTTATCAATGTAGTTGAGTGGGGTACCAAAAAAGGAGTGAAGTCCAGTCAGTGAGGGCTCCTGATGAGATGGGGGAGACACTTAGCTGCTACAAAAGCGGATACCAGGGGCACACAAAGAGTGTGGGGTTCAGGCCAGATATGCTTTCCTGATGCAAAAGAAAAAAAGTTTTGTTGAGCCGTGGCATTTTCCATGGACTTTGTTTGTAGATGCTGCTAACCCCTTGCTGGGATGCAAGTTTGGAAAATAGATATGGGCAGCAACCTGTTTTTGTGGATTGACGTAATTCAGAACTCCTTTATGCCTGAACCCCAACACATGAAATAGACTTTAGATCATAAAGAAAAGGCACTGTCCCAATTACAATGTAAATACAAAACACAGGATGAGGGCACTGAGCAGAAATCGAAAACTTTTACCTGCAGTTCCTGACATCTGCTTTGGAGCTCTGGCACATCCTGAGCCTCTCGTGGACTCTCAGCAACAAGTTTCTCTCTTGCTCGTTGCAGTATGAGTTCCAGGTCGTTCTTCTGTGCTTCATGGCTGATAAAACAATATGCGATATATGAGAACCTCAGATCATATGGAAGCATGTACAAGAAGAAAAGCATTAGCAGAAAGTCCTGACCAGATATCATCGAAATAATAAATATTTATGCAGGGGCGTTTCTAGCATTTAGGGGGTCCTATGCAAAATTATTGCCTGGGGCCCTTAGTTGTTTAGGAAGAGGGGAGGGGTGGGCTTTGAGGCGGTGCTATCCAAAAGTTGTTAAGGGGGGTACTATCCGAAAAGTTGTTATGGGGGGTACTACCAGAAAAGTTGTTATGGGGGGTACTACCAGAAAAGTTGTCATGGGGGGTACTACCAGAAAAGTTGTCATGGGGGTACTACCAGAAAAGTTGTTATGTAGGGGGTACTACCAGAAAAGCTTTAAAGGGGGGTACTGAGCAGGGCAGGGGGTTGGTGTCGATTGTTACCAGAAAACTTGACGAGTGGGGGAGCTGCTAGAGAATGTGCACGTGGGTGAGATGATATGGGTGAATATGTGCGCAAGGCAGGCTGCGAATTACCACACACAGGGCACCGCGGGCTCCTATGCGCCCGCATGCTTCGAATAGCAGGAGAAATAGCACTGTATTAATGTATTCTCAAACAACAAACCACCAATTCCAGTACTTCAGATACTATGGAAACAACTCCTTTCTTCCATGGTCATGCAAATGTTGGTTGATTTTATGCTCTCTAAACACTGGCCAACAGAAACAGAACTATGAAGATAAGTTTGGTCAACTTGACCAAATAACCTGTAAAAACTGAATAACTAATGTATGAGCCTAGAGTGGGAAATGCAGCAGAAACACATAGTAAATGCGCAGTTGTTTTGGGATGTAATCATTTCAACTTGCCAATTTGTGTGTCAATTGCACAGCCCAAAGACATTTAAGCTGGCCATACACCTTTAGATTTCTCTGTCAGATATCCTTTACCAACAACCATGTAGTGCCGGGTCCTCTGCGATTGAACACAGGTAGACTTGATTGTTTAGAAAGTCCCTTATATTACATGGTTTTGGTAAAACAAAAGGAGATCTTAAGGAAATCTGACAGAGAAATCTAAAGGTCTATTAGCGATCGGTCACCCATTCGACCATGACATGAGATCGAGTCATCGACATTCGATCGTTCAAAAATTTAAGAGCACACCACAAACAGTAAACAGATGATTTGGACCCCAAATCGTTGGCCAGTTAAAAGACAGGGATCGACTCCTACTACTTGTATTCCAAGTAGCAGTAGTATTGCATGACGACTTCTCATCTGGACATCTTTGTGCTTACATCTGCAGTAGTTTGTCTGTTGTGGAGCCTTGGAGCTCAGTGTCTTCTGGGATGCTGGCCCCATTCTGCTGCACAGCTTTAGAAATCTGAAAAATAAAATGGGTAATACATTTTACCAGTAGGACTCGCTGATGTATGTGTGTTCTCTCTCCTAGTGGAGAAACACCAGCCATCTTAGTGTAGAGTGAATACACAGGCAGTCATAGTTACCCTCATGCAGAATCTGGAGGAAATCCAGCAGCTGTTCTCCTCAATGGTCTATGCCGGCGTACAGTACATGGGCACCAAGTATCAATAAATGCCAAGGACTGCCAAACTCAAGACAGATCTTGGCATGGGCAAAAACATATATATTGCCTATCACGTCAAAATAAAGATACTACTTGTCTACTTTAGAAAAACTTAATCAATGGTTAACACAACTGACTAATTCGGACTTGAACTTCCTGTGAGCAATAGCACAGAATCCCAGGAGGCTGGGATTTGTTCCACTACCTCCAGCCAAGCCAGAAGGCCAGTGCCAGTAGGCAGAGTTTCATTATAGCAGAGTTTACAGATATGAAACTTTAGCATGTATGTATACACTAGCTGTGCCCATTCTCTGAACCCACTGACCAAATTATGGAGAGTCACATTTTACAATCTGGCACTAACAACTTACCCATGATCAGCTATTGACATAAGGGAGGTGTCTGTAAAAAATGTTTTCTGTAATGCAGAATGATAATGTAAATAGTGAAGACTTATCCTATGGAAATAGTATCAACTCATTCAGTTATTACCATTGTAATTGCCAAATTAGCTCCTTTCAGTTGTTTTGCCTACATAATGCAACTCATTCCATATGTAAATAGCCATGTAATAGCTAGCTTAGTCAAATTTTGGTAACATGAGTTGTGTTCATTTACATTCATATACTACATTGATCCACATATATTGTGTGACACAGACCATATGTAAATAGCTGCTCGTGGGTAAGTTGTTAGTGGTCAACAAACCTGAGTACTCCCATGTATGACTAGCTTTAAAGAAAGACAAGTAGCTGCAGGACTGAGTGGGGGGGGGGGGGGTGCTAGAGAAAAGTAAGGGACATCCCCGTATCTGTAAGTAGCACTATAATGATATATGTTCGATACACAAAATGCATTATACAATATATAATAATCCTCCAGTCATCTGGGATTTGTCTTCAGACAAGTTCTGCAGCATCGCACAGTTGCAATCTGTCCCACTGCTGCTGCCAAGAATGATTCCCCAATTACATTCCGACGTTAGATGGATGTGTTTGTTTTGACTCAAAGCCCGAAGTCCTTCATAGAGATCAAAGCTGATCTACGACAGACTGCCAGATAACTAAACACAGCAAAATATTTAGTGGGAGGTGAATATGTGTTTTCAACCGCCTGCGAAAATAAAGCAAGGAAGACACAATAGCCAAACTGTAACCATCTGGGTGTCGGAGTTGTGGAGGTTCCTGGCATGAGGCTGGTATCCAACAGTAAACACCAAGCATTGGCATGATTCATTAGGACTGGCGGAGAAATTACACATTGCCTGTGGCAACTAGATTTTGTTACTCTTTAGAATACATGAACTATATGGTATATAGCTCTATTATTGTGCCCCTTTTCAGCGTAATCAGTGTGTACTTAGAGCCAAATAACTCTTGTGGTGTTGTCGTTACCGCAACATGCAAGCATTACCGCATTGTGTACAGGCTTCCATACCAGTTGTACCTTTCACACTTGCATGCGGTATATATTGATGTGCAAGCCAAGAGCGGTAAACACAAAGCAGCTAGTGTGAAAGGGCCCTGAAGAAAACCTGTGTATGTGTGTGTGTATATATATATATACACACACACACAGGGTGGGCCATTGGATACACCTTAATAAAATGGGAATGGTTGGTAATATAAACTTCCGGTTTGTGGCACATTTGTATATGTTAGGGGGAAACTTTTCAAGATGGGTGGTGACCATGGCGGCCATTTTGAATCCAACTTTTGTTTTTTCATGTGACACATGAAACTTATTGGGAATTTCACAAGAAAAACCATGGTGTGCTTGGTTTTAACGTAACTTATGGGTGTCAGGTCCGAGCATTCCTAGATGAACAGTTTCCTGGAAAGTGGATTGGTCGTTGAGGGCCAGTTGAATGGCCCTCATGGTCTCCCGATCTGACCCCCTTAGACTTTTATCTTTGGGGTCATCTAAAGGCAATTGTCTATGCTGTGAAGATACGAGATGTGCAGCACCTGAAACTACGGATACTGGAAGCCTGTGCTAGCATTTCTCCTGTGGTGCTATCAGTGTGAGAAGAGGGTTGCATTGAGGGTTGCATTGACAATCCAACACAAAGGGCAGCACATTGAATAAATTTTATAAGTGGACAGAAACGTGTAAATTCCCTTGTTTAAACATTACCGCATTGTGTACAGGCTTCCATACCAGTTGTACCTTTCACACTTGCATGCGGTATATATTGATGTGCAAGCCAAGAGCGGTAAACACAAAGCAGCTAGTGTGAAAGGGCCCTGAAGAAAACCTGTGTATGTGTGTGTGTATATATATATATATACACACACACAGGGTGGGCCATTGATTTGGATACACCTTAATAAAATGGTGGTGTAATAACACACAGGTACAGGTAATGACACAGGAGGAATAGAGGACCCTGCCCGGTTGGGCTTACAGTCTAATAGGTTGGGGAACAGAGTATAAAATAGGTGGGGGGATGGGACTGGTATGGTGGTGATGTTAGGAAAGAGAAGATGGATAGGCCAGACTGAAGAGGTGGGTTTTTAAATGATCAATATAAATGAAAAAAGTTTGCAACCACATCGAATTGTTTCTATAACAATAAAACTTTAAATAGAATATTGGAGGCTATAATCTAGTAAACATGCAACTAGCATGCAGGAGGATAAACAGATAAAAAACAATTTTAGATTATTGCCTTCCAGGTAATGTTCCTGTCTTAAATAGATGTCGCCTAATCACAAAACTATAACATGTATTCTCCTCATTCTCCAGATTATCTGTCAAACTGTAATCGTTATTAGAACATCGTATCTGCTCTAAACCTGCTCTAACTGATGATATGAGTCCCTATCGATTAATCTTTCCTGAAGAAGCCCATGATACTACTGATAAGTAGGGGCGAAACGCGTTGAAAGATATCGATATTATTGTTGCTTGGTACTGTATAGCACTGTTTGCACCTTGTTTTATTGGTATGTCAAGGGGAAATTAATACCCCGCCTCAATTTCAAATGGATGTATTTATGTATTAATAAAATATGTGTTTTTTAACAACAAGTATGTATTGAGGGGTATCATTCTCCAGCTCCAATAATAGCCCCAGGGTATGAGGGTACCCATCTTAACTTATAGCCTTTCCTCCCTTGGTCTATACACTTAGGAATGGTAAAGGTATAAACAAAAATATTTAGATTACTAATCGGGATGAGGAGCTAAAAAAAACCCCAAAAAAACAGGACAATTGATTGTACGGAATATAAAATAATATGAGGATAAACTTGCTAAGGATATAGACAAAATTCTAGAATTTCGAACATGTAAATAACCCATGAAAGAATACCAAGCACACCATTGTTTTTCTTGTGAAATTTTCAATAAGTCTGATGTGTCACATGACCCTCTTCCTATTGAAAAAACAAAAGTTGGATTCACAATGACCGACTTCAAAATGGCCACCATGGTCACCACCCATCTTGAAAAGTTTCCCTTACTCACATATGCTAATGTGCCACAAACAGGAAGTTAATATCACCAACCATTCCCATTTAATTAAGGTATATCCATATAAATGGCCCACCCTGTGTATATATATATATATATATATATATCTTTTCTGATAATTCACCAGCAATACTATTAAAATCCTGCTCTCCAAGCCTTTAGTTTTAGTGTAGCGTAGTGGGTAGGTATGGAGCTGGTCAGAAAGTAACATAGTGCAGTACGTCAACCTCAAGCTGGAAAACCGAATCCATACCATGGAGACAGCCAGTGCGGTGGGTATCTGGATGGGCTCCATCAGGATTCCCGTCAAGGAGAATAAGATGCGCTTAGAGCATAAGATGCCGTTGGAGCCCTCAATGTTGTGGACACATACCCTTATTCATCCGAATCATAATATTCACTTACCTGTGATTTCAGTTTGGTGGACTGACGGTCAACTCTTTGCTTCTGAATGAGATGTTTTAATTCACTCACATAGGACTCAAGCTCACTATGGACAACCTTAAAAAGATGAAACAAGAAATACTAAAGTGAAACAAAAATAATAGAGCTTTTTATTGATCTCTACCGTATAGGATATGTGCCCCATTTCTTACATAGTAATCTGTTTAATTCATGTCATTGTATGTCAAGGGGAAATTAATACCCCGCCTCAATTTCAAATGGATGTATTTATGTATTAATAAAATATGTGTTTTTTAACATTGAGGGGTATCATTCTCCAGCTCCAATAATAGTCCCAGGGTATATAGCTTATGTAGTTTTTTTGCTATTGAATATTTCTGTTGCTGTTGGTGTGATTAAATAAAAGGATTTTTTTTATGTGGGAGCCACCATCAGATTCATTATTTGGAGGTCTGTGTGTCATGTGTCACATGAGGGAGAAGAACATGGACACCATTCAACAATCTATGGAAAGGCCTTGTGCAATCATGTTTACTCTTTGAATATTGTCTGCAGTATGACCGTATTTTTCAGACTTTAACCTCCCTAGCAGTTGAGACGAACCCTGTTCGTTCGGCATTCAGGGTCGCCCCAACCGCAGGGGAAGCCGGCATAGGGTACACTCGATACCTCCCTGGAAAGCTGCAGTGATTGTCTTTATCGCTGCAGCATTTCCGGGGCATTTCCTCCATGTTAATGGAGGACCTCCAGCTTTCCCGCCCACACAGCCGGCATCAATAATGACACTGGAGAGGGTCACACTTGCTGTGTGGAGATGGGCGGAGGGAGGTAAGAAATGACCGTGCCTTTGTACACTGCCTTGATTGCCTGTACCGCGCCATTGAAAACTGCAGTATGTATGGGCGGATCTCACATCTGACAGCTCCCTGGCTAATATCCTTGCCGGGAGAGCTGGTGGGAAGCCAAGGGGTCTTGCATTCAGACCATAAGACGCAGGCATTTC
>CM070043.1:4008626-4035326 GCA_036250615.1 Ptychadena robeensis
ATATATATGTATTTGGGATGTTGGCCAGAACACCTTGGTTTGTGCATCTTTTGTGTTTTTATACAGTAACATTAATATATGCATAGCTGTCAAGTTTGAAAAACAAAACAAAAAACATGGGTGACATACAGGAAGTGAAGTCAGTGATGTCACTTCCGGTATACGGATCTTGGTTCTTTCGCATTCCACGTACCGGAAGCGACGTCACTGATGTCACTTCTGGCACCAGGCTAACTTCTCTGCTGATCTAGCAGGGAGAGGGTGTTTCTCTCCCTGCTAATGCCCCACCCCGCTTGTGCTGTGTGTGTGGGGGTGGGACATTAGCAGGGAGAAACACGCCCTGCTAGATCAGCGCGATTTCTTGAAATTGGGATTTGGTCGGGAAAGCCACATGACTTTACTGGCCAAAACAGGAATGTTGACAGGTCTGAATATACATACTATAAAATGACATAAACATGACTGTTCTACATACATATTTGGCCCATCGGGTGTTGAGAGACTTCAGCCTACGGGACAACTTGGAAGCCGATTTTTCATTGGTCCTCTCAATCAGGAAGCTGCCGTCTCGATTTAATGACTTGTGCACCGATTTCCATTTGGACAGAATCTCCATGGGGACCTGAATTTGTTAAACAAAAACATTCATGTCTCTGAATTCAGGATGCGGCAATGTTTAAACAACAGATATTGCTGTCATTACGTGGAATTTCTGCTTCCTTATCTGCTCCTTACATTACTGTTAAACTATTTCACAAAGTAAACAGTGATTCATGCTGGGGGCCAGGCGCAGTGTAGAACTGCAACATTATAATAGTGTATCTGTAGTGTTTCATTCACATCAACTGGACTTGCTGTGCTTTGTTTCTTGAAATTTTTTTGCTAGTCATCTGACTGGCTTTCTTCATTCAGAAAGCCAGTCGGATGACTAGCAAAACATCTTCAAGAAACAAACACAGCAAGTCCATTTGATTTGAATTAAACACTACAGATATACAATGACATGAATGAATGAGAATCATTACAGACTATAATAGTGAAAAATGTTAACCTTCTGAGCGTTCTGCCCGAGTTAACTCGGGCTGAGTTTCATGCATCATGAAACTCAGCCCCAGTTAACTAGAGCCACGCTCTAGGTCTCGCCGTCTTCTTACGGCGGTCAGGAGCATCAGCATGTATGCCGATGCTTCTGGGTCCGCCCCCGCGAAGGGGGCGGGGGTAGGCGGCGCCATAGACCTCCGTCAAACTGGAGGGGCGTCGCTTTCTTACAGCAGAAGTCCGGCGTCTCCAGTGACGCCGGACTTTTGTTTACATCCTCCAGCTGAGCAGGCAATCGCGGCGGAGCATAATGTACTCCGCCGCGATTGCCTGTGGCACGGTTATGAAAAAACCGTGCCAAGGGCGAAACGCTCAGGAGGTTAATAAAATGGCAGAAAGGATTGTATATAAACCAACTGTCAATGTGCTCAATAGGCTCACAGGAAAAATGACTATAATACCCTAAGACACACATTTGGACTTTTACAGTACTGTTCATATCAAAAAGGATAATGAAAATACTATTTAATATAAAAAAAATTAACAAACCAAAACCTCATACAATAAAGCAAAGACTTTAAATATTAGATTTTGGTGCAGGATAGTATACCATCCTTGTCCCACCTGCAACCAAGTATCAAAGAGACATTATAAAATACACATAATAGACTTATATATACAGGATTCCAGCGCACCAATTTCAAAAGCCTAAAGGTAGCCATACACGGGACAATTTTCACCAGATTTTTCGGCCGAGTCGTGCGCATTCCTGGCGGTCGCTCGCCAACATATCGGATGGGCCCACCTGAACAGATCGACCAAGAATCTCCTGCATATCGGATTGCAGGGTGATCCAACATGTTGGTAAATTCCCAGCCTATCCCATTACTTTGGATGGCAGTCCCCATAGAAAGTAATGGCTGGCACCCAAAGGGTGCCCACCGATCAGCTGGGGGCCCCGCTGCAGCAGGATGACATCATCACGTGCAGTCGATCCCTCATGCATTGAGGGAAAATAGCTACCTAACTCCAACCAAGATCACAGAGTGGGTGGTTAGGTGGCCATTGAATGTTCGCTTTTCTTCTGTGTCCGGTTGGCCCCCTTCGCCGGCAAGAAGAAGTCTATAATTCTTCCTCTGGACAAACCTTTCCGTACCTGGTCCGGCTGAAGGAAGAATTATTTTGACTAGAGACTGGGTAGAGACACTCAATCTCTAGTACTATTCTGGGCATGGTCCGGAAGTGACGTCAAACTGACGTTGCATCATTGCATAGTTCCGATTCAAATTGCCTCCCAACAGGCGGATTTGAAGTTCTACGCAAACAGGTGGACTTTTTAAAAGTCCGATCTGCCTGTTCACAGATGGACACAGCAGATGTTCGGCCATCACTAGTATTTACAGACAAAATGTGGGAGATCTGAATGAGGGGCGGGGGATGCGCAGTCCCAGAGTCCTTGGCACCCCTAACTCTGGGTAAATGGGAAGGGACAGTGGCCTGCATGATGTTGTCAATTCTAGATGTCCTCCTTACAACATGAATTTATCAAACATTAAAATCCTCACCCTCTCCTACTTCCACAAAACTTGCTTCCCATCTACGTTGGATCAGCTCACCTAATCTTGGCTGTATAGATAAAGGGGTCATGAGGAAGACAAGTGGGGAAACGCATCAACCCCATTAAATGTCTCTTCATTCTACAAACTGGCTACCTAGTCTGTGATCTCGATTGGAATTGGAAGTATATTACAGGGGACCCTTGAGATACCACCGGCTCCCGATACTTCTAACTACAAAATTTTCAATTTGACATATGACCAAAGTTTAGATTTACAACCCAAATTTGTTTATGGTTTCCAGGCGCCCTCATGTGGCTGAAAGTGTTAATGACGCGTTAAAGCATAAACTTCTGTACAGCTAGTACAAAAGCTATTGCCCCTGGGTTGCACCAAAGGACCCCAGAGGTGTCCAGAACTTGCCTCTAAGCTCAGATATATGAGCATACACGGGAGTGTAAGCAATGACTCCATAGGTGTCTAGGAATGTCCCTCTGTGCTGAGGGTGATAAGTGCATTTTCACTGAATCATGGTTCCAAAAAAGTAGAGGTAGTAGAGGTGGAATAAATTAGACACAACGGAAACTACAATTGAGCAGATTTGTTTCTAGTAGGCTAGGAACATGTTACAACTTTAGTTGCTATAAAAGTAGGAATATTATTGGGGATTCTTGTATGTTACACATATTTGACATCTTTTTTTTTTAGAGGGAACTTTATGATAAAATACGCTCTGATGTACATACATGTCCGGGGTGTATCTTATGTTGCTCATCAAGCCAGGCTGTGATAAGGCCGATATTATTCTCAAACTGCAGCCAGCAGGTTATAACCTTTTCCAGAGTAGATTTTGCCTCCAGAGTTGATGTCACAAATGCTTCATACTTGGACTGGATCACTTTGTACTGTTTTGCAATTTCGGGATCATCGGCTGAAAAACAAAAAAAAGTTTCAATATCTGGCCTGCAAGATTGTTTTTTAAACCTTAATGGAAGAATTGAACGCCACAGACCTGTCTTTTATATGACATTTGATGTCATGTGTCACAAAGCATTAGTGTGTGTGTGATTGGGGGCGTGAACTGGCGCGATTAACCAGGTGATTTTTACACCCGATTTAAAAAAAATAAATCGCCCCCCCCCCCATAAAAAAAATAAATCACCCTTCATTGCACCCATGGAGAATGAATGGACACAGATTTTTTATCGTTGCAATCACAAATCGCATCCGTTCATGTCTACGGACACGACCAGGGCACAAAAATTGTGGCTGGCCGCGATCTAAATGCCACTGGGGGGGGGGGGGGGCACAAAGGTATTCCAGAGGGGCATAGGCCCTCATTCTTAACCTGTGTTTGAATAGGGAGGGTGGGGGGGCTTGATAATGTTCCTAAATAGAAAAAGGGGGGCCCTGCAAGGAAAGTTTGGGAACCACTGCCTTAAACACATCAGCTCAAAAGATATATCACAAATGGAGTTTTAATTATATTTGTGTTATTTGTTTTATGAATGTTATAAATAAGCCTGATATTAGTTATAATCTAATTGTTTAAAGCTACTGTCCACTGACCAGCTGTTCCTTGACTTAGGTCTCCTTCTATGGAGATAAATGAACAATGTAGAGGTGACCAGAAGCAGGAAGAGGCTCATTAACATGAATGTTGGACATGGAGAGTGTTCTGAGGATCATAAGATAAAAGTGGAAATCCTTTAAGCTGGCCATACACCTTCAGATTTCCTGTCAGATTTCCTTCAGATTAGATTTTGTTTTACCAAAACCATGTAATATGAGGACCTTTCTACACCTTCCAATCACTATGTATTCTATCAGGGAGGACACTATACTACATGGTTGTTGGTAGATCTGATCTGATCTGAAGGAAATCTGACAGAGAAATCTGAAGGTGTATGGCCAGCTTTAATCTCAGGAGGTGATATCATGCCAAGGAAAATAGTTGGAACAGTCCATTTCTTCTACTCTACTATTATGAATGTATCTTATGTGTGTGGAATAGAAAACAGCAGAAAGCTTTTACTTACAATAGTCATCTGTGGTCAGAAGCTGCTGATGAAAGTCTCTGAATTTATGAAATGCGCTTTCAAGACAATCCATGAATTGTTTTTCCCCAACAAATTCCTGTGGAGCAGAAATAGAAGGTAACAAGGGTATATAAGGTAGAATAACTTTTATTAAACATTTGAAAATGAACATGTTCTGCATGACCTGCCCTTGGTAAGATTGATTGACAACATTAACCTACACCCTCCTGAGATGTCCCCATCACATATCCCAGCGGGCTGAAGTCAGGCTGGATCATGGAGAAGATTATTACAACTAGGCGAAACAACTTTCTAGAAGGAAGGAGTAAAAAATGTAATCTTGCTATAAATATTGAGTAGCACTTTAGCACAGATCTGCACCCATATACGCCGTTCCTTTCACAGATGACTCATTGGCGTTGACAAGTGATAAAACTTCCTGTGTCAATATTTGAACTTTGCTTCAGGTATTAGAACAAATTAGTGGTTGAAGAATGGGTCGTGTTTGATCCTAACCACAATGAATACATGAAAAAACTAAATTATGATTGAAAAATGTTTTGTCAGCTACACAATATTTGGTCATCAAACTCTAGAGAGTTTGGAGTGTAAGTGATACCATTTATTGGCTAACTGAAGTCATTAGAGAAGCAAGCTTTCGGGATATCGCAGATCCCTTCTTCAGGCTAATACCAATAACTCTTCCTAACTATGACCACTATCTCCACTAACTAATCCTTCACTCTCACCTCAATCAGTCAAGTGTGTCTTGAGAAAACATTTGATTTTTTACAATATTTATGTCCTTGTAACTTTTTGTGTATAAATGTGAGCTTCTAAAACCAGAATTTTATTAAGCCTGAAGAAGGGATCTGCGACATCCCGAAAGCTTGCTTCTCTAATGACTTCAGTTAGCCAATAAACGGTATCACTTGAACTCCAAACTTGCTGTATTTATTGATGGCTAACACGATACAACACTCTATTTTTGTCATCTGAAACTGTAGTAATAAATGAAGAGTTAGGTACCATTTATGTTCATTTCCAATGCCTGGACAGCAGAAAAGTGCAGCAGCCTGAAAGAAGTGACATTAGGTGTCCCCATTAGGTGTGACACTCATGTGGGTGCTCATCTGACTACTTTGGGGTGCTTCTGAACACAGGGGAGTGTAGACACTTTCCGGGCTGATGCCGGTCAGAAGCCCTGAAAGCACCAGTGTGAATGATGCCTTACTGGATTATTTACTTTTTAGGGGGTGGGGGGTGTATCTTCTATCCTACTTAGTTGGTATGATATTGAACCAGAACATACAGAGCTTTAGACTAGTTACACCACACTACTACTATGCAAGACAGTGTCTTCTTCCACACATGACATTCTCAATTCATATAATCTGATGTATTAGGGATTTGTTGACATAAATGATCATAAAGCTGAGAAGTAACTGCTTCTCAACCCCTTGTAAACACAGTAGCCTTCAATTACATTGGCATTGTGCATAGTAGTTGACAGACATAAGTGTTTTTTCAACAAGTGGGTTGATGACTGACTGCCTTAGCAGAAAATAACGTCTCGAAACATGGAATCTACTGCCTGTAACTTATTAAATCCTCTACCACTCTAGCTTTAAACCTCCCTTCTTTGTTTTAATAAAACAATAGCATGATGTGGAAGTGGCTGGGAGGCTGACAAGCGTTGCAACGGTCATGGAAACAAGTCCTAAAGGCCCCCCAACACACAGCGATCTGCAGCCGAGGTGCCCACATGGAGTGACAGATCCGTGTCGCCCAAAATCTCGGTCGGCCAGAGAAAGTAATGGTAGGCACACAAGGGGTGCCCAGCTATCCTCTGGGCGATCGGCTGAATCCCGCAGCCATCGCTGCATGTCTGGGGGTCAGGGTCGTCTCAACCGCAGGGGAAGCCGGCATCGGGGAGACCCGATGCCTCCCTGGAAAGCTACAGCGATTGTCTTAATCGGTGCAGCATTTCCGGGGTTTTGGCACCGCCCGATCGTGTCACGGTGACACGGAAGAGGGCGGGGGGGGGGGGGGGGGGGGGGGGGGGGGTTGCGCCATAGACCTCCATGTTAATGGAGGAGCGCCGGCTTTCCCTCTCACGCAGCTGGTGTCAATAATGACACCAGCTGTGTGAAGAGCAGCAGCGCGAGGCAGGAAATGACAGGCAGTGTACTGTGTACACTGCCTCGATTGCCTGTACCGCGCCGTTGTAAATGACGCGAGACGGGCAGTGCGCTAGGGAGGTTAAGATATGTTGATGGGGGTGGGAGCTTTATGTGCCATAAACTTTGATGAAAACGTTTGATGTAGTTAATTAGATAACCAATTGTTTCTCTCCAGTTTCCAATGAGTGGTACAAAATCCAACTGTATGATAAATTAGCCTGTTGTTAAGTGCTATCAATATAGATCATCCCAGTCCTCTGCAGATATTGTTTTAAAAAGGAATTGACAATACTATCTAGCTGTTGCAGAAGACATCCCAGTTTAGTACTGTTTTCCAAGTTTGTCCAAAACCAACATCCCAACATGATGTAAGAGGACACTGAAATCTGTAATCTTCAACGACCCTCAGCTCGGTCTTTAATGTGTTTCCTATGACTCACATTATAATCTGCAATGAGGGATTCCACTGCTTCTTGTGACTTATATTTCCCTTTCCAGGCTTTTAACTTAGGTCTTCCCTCCTCCAGGAGAGCCAGAACATAATGTCCAGAGAGACGATAATCCACCAGAACAATGAAGTTTGTAGCCAATATCTTCTCCATCCTACAAATCAAGATTAAAGATTGTTTTATTACACTGTAGATATTGTTTCACATCTTACTTACCCGTCTAATATGTCTGATGCCCATTACAACATCATCTATCATTTTCCTAGTACTAAAGCTGGGTTTACACGTGTAAATATGGGCCAGATCGAGCAGGACCAATCAATCCCGCTCGACGTCATCACTCTCTAATCCTCCACTATATAATAGGGCGGGGATCGGCCTGTGTATGCCTACCATTTGAAGTATTCTTCTAAATGGTGTTTTAAATTATGTTACTGAAATATTACTTCTGCAACTTAGCGTTAGGTGTGACCACAAACCTTTGTAGATCTGGGCACAGGCCAACATGGTACAATATGGTACAAGGGCATTAGGCAAAGCCGTGATTCATTATTAGATAGCGTTAGCCGCCGTCTATAGGCGTCTCTATAGGAAAGGGGCTGTCGTTTGTCATTTATCTAAACATAGCTTAATGCAGTGGTTCCAAAACTATCCTTGCAGGACCCCCCTTTTCTATTTAGGAACAATATCAGGCACCCCACATCCTATTTAAACACATAAGAATGAGGGCCAGTGCCCCCCCCCCCACCTTCGCGCCCCCAGTTAGGGAACCACTGGCTTAACCTCCCTGGCGGTTCACTGAGGTCCAGATTTCTGTACCAAAAGTAATACAGTGTTTTGCCTTTCCGCCCCCATAGGCGTCACCGATGACGCCGATGGGGGCGGAAAGGCTCTGTTGGCCTGCAGCTCTGCAGAATTGCGCCTGATTCCGGCACAGGCGCAGTTGGATTCACGATCAGACTACGCCAGTACTTGCTTCGGGCGTAACGCTAGGGAGGTTAAACCGACCATAGACGCTATGCTTGGCGGGTGTTTATCGAACAATCGGCCACAGCATGATGGCATCACCATGCCATGGTCAATCGTTCGAAATACACCATTTGACAACCAATACTTTGGATGGGGACCCTTGTCCCCATTCAAAGTACTGGTGATCGACCAGAGAAAAACGTTTGTTCTCTGGCTGATCAAAGTTTTGTGCGACTACCAACGGTTGCTCCAGGTGGGCGCGTTCATTTTGCGATTGATCACCAAGCGATCACCCCGAATGCGCATGGTGATCATTCGCAAAATCGGCCGCAGATTGAAGCGCTATGGTCGGCTTTAGAGGTACAGAAAAAAAATAAAAAATTTATACGTTTACACTTGTTTTCTTTTCTTTTGATTTGGATTGGATAAAACATTTATCAATCAAAATAAAAAACAAATGTAAAAAAAAAAAAATCGAAGAAATTTTTTTTTTCTGTACCCGGCGCGTGACGTTATCAGGACACGAGTGCCGACATCGGCTATTTTTGGAGGCACTCGGGTGCAGCCGGAGATAGATGTAACTATCAGAAACGCTCAGCGGGATCCACTTTTGAACTGGATTATAGTAAAGCTAGCCATACACGGCACGGATTCCCTGGCTGATCGATTAAGCACCCGATGGATTCCGGCGATTCCGCCGGCATCCACAGGTGAGAACGATTAGCCAATTAGGGAATCCGATCGTGGCAGCCCACCTTGTACGGCCGGATCCGGGAGGGATCCGTGTCCGATGGCTCGCCTCCCGGACCGCAACGCCCCATGATCAGAGCAGAATCGGACCGAAAAGACCAACAGGTTGGTTCTTCCTCGGATCCGATTCTGTGCCCCTGATCCATCGGATGCGATCGGACGGGCAAGGTGGGCTGCAGGGGATTCCGGCACGATGGATCCGCGTGCACGCGCCCGGAATCCATCGCGCCAGAATCCGGCACGAATCCGTGCCGTGTATGGCAGCCTAAAGACATTTCTCTAATCCAGTCCAAAAGTAAAAAAAAAAGGATAAAAAAAACTAAAAAAAAAATAAAATACAATTTCTTTAAGACCGGGTCCCGCCTCCGTGACGTCACACGTCACTCGGGGACACGGAAGAAGCCAGCGAGGAAGAAGATGAAGGCCCAGTTTGGGCGTATCGATAGTTGCTGGGTCCCTTTGCCCGAACTGGGTTCGGGCATATCACTAGGGAGGTTAATGGATTTAATGTTATATTAATGTAAACCATAAAGTTGAAGCACCCATATATGTAAGATGAAGTCTGCTATCTTGTTATAACTTATGTTAAGGCTATGTATCCACTAGAGCGATCGGCCGTGATCCTAATGGCGTGTGGAGATCGCTCGCGATTTTTCGCGTCCATAGCAAATGATTGGGGATGTTTTTAAAAATAGTGTCCCAATTCATTGAGACGCAATTTTTGAACCGTCCATTCAAGTCAATGGGCGCGAGCGCCCGCAGTCCGCGATCAGAAATCATGGCCATTGATTTTAATGAGAGCGATTGCCCGCAGTCGCCGCGATTAAAAACGCGGGTAATAGCGGCCGATCACTCTAGTGGAAACATATTGTAAACACTTAAAATGAACAGCATCATAACTACAGAATACAGAAACCACAAAGCAGTGTATTTATTGATGTTAAACATTGCTCATACCTTGTTCTCATCTCCTCCATCTTATCAGCTGGGACAAGAATAACTCCATTATCGTCTACATTCTTAAACACTCTCAGACTCTCTGAGTGACTGGCTGCACGGATCATTAAAGCCTGGAGAAAGTATGGCAGGTGTCAGTGACACATATATGTATAGCTTAAAAAGGCACTCTGAGCTAAATAGGAGATACGAGTATATTATATGTAGAATTCTAGAGCACATAAAATAACTTTTCCTTGTAAACGTAGACCCTTATTTATCACCAAATGAGTTTGATTAAAATCTTAGGACAGGGGAGCAGACTTCCCATACACATTTAGATATTCCTAGAAACACCCCAGTGGGATTGTAGATTGGAAACTCAGGACAATAATTATTTACTGAATCAGTAACCCTCCAATGCTTCATTTCTGATGAAAGGTATCCTTTGCTGCATGCAGCTCCCAGGTTGCAGCCCTCAATAACACTGCTGAAGGACGTTGGGGGCATAGTACAAAATCGGCAAGAGGCCTTGGACCGTGGTACAAGTCAAGGTCAACCTGGGTCAGATACCAGAAGGCCGACCAGAACACAGGTCTACCTTCCTAGGGCAGGGGGTCACCAGATAAAGGAGACACGAAGGATAGTTAGAACGGCATGGAGGGTAGAGAGGCAAGAAAAGCCACTGTGCGGAGGTCACAGATGTACAGGGGTAAACTGACATCAGAAGGAACAGGTAATGAATACCAAAAAAAAGTGGCAAAGTAAAAGCAGCTAGGGGTTCAGCACTAGTGTAGCGACATGTTGCTTAAACATTGGGCAATGAACCCCTGTATATTTAGGAGCCAAGACTAATAACAAGAGCTGCCTCTTGATTGGACAGAGTGTCCCCAGGGCAAGCAGCATGATTCTAACTCAAAATCTCAGCAATGCTGTATAAAAAAGGCTGATCCAGATGGATGTACAGGCTGTATAGTAAATACAATAAACTACTGTATATACTGGATAAGTATAAGCTGACCCAAATATAAGCAGAGGTATCTAATTTTAGAAAAGAATTCTAGAAAAACTGATTGGCTCGAATATAAGCCTGGGGGGGGGGGGGGGGGGGGGGGGGGGGGGGGGGAGGAATGCAGCAGCTAAGGCTCAGAAACACGTTTCACATGTGCTTTTGATAGACGTTATTTTTTAATTTAGCAGATTTGTAAGTTAATTACAAAGCCCCTGAACATGCTATCATCACCAAACATGCTGGAGTTGCAGAGAAGGATTGTGGGAATACTTGAAAATAAAAAAGTATTATAAAAAAAGTATATAAGTAAGCTCTAGCTTATGAGTTTTTTATTTTAGAAAATAAGTTCAAATAAAGTCAACTTTGACTTGACTTTGAACCTGATTTATACAAAAACCACATGTGCTAGAGCAATCATTTTTTTTCAAATGTTCCCACAACCAACAAATTTGGTGATGATAGCATGTTCAGGGGCTTTGCAATTCACTCATAAAGTTCACCTACGAAATGCCGCGATTTTTATTTCTTGACCCGAATATAAGCCGAATTTCATTTTTTTCAGGTGCTGAAAAAAATCGGCTTAAATTTGAGTATATCAGGTATGTGTTAAATGCCCATTTACCTCACTTTCCCTTAGGGTCCCTAATAAGGTTTAGACAAACATGACAACACTTAAATCAATCTTAATTCCTATCCTTATACCTAGGCTGTTTTTGGTTCTGACCCCCCGCCTTTTGGGCGCTTGTGTTGTGGCCTCTCGTTTCTTGCTTCGCCGCCTCCACCGCCATGTCTTTTGGCCTCTTCTTGCTTCAGTCATTATGTGAGTACCTCTTTTATAATTTGCGAAGATTACCCTCTATACAATTATTTGAGACGCTAATGGGTACCTCTTGATGTTTCTGTGTTGGTCTGTTCTGGTCGTGTGTATTGTTGCTATTCTAGATCGTGATTTACTTAAATACATGGATAAAGCTTACCCCCTGAGGAAGTGAAATTACGAAACGCGCGTTGGGGCACGCTCCTGCAGCTGGCAGGATAATATCCGAATGCTTTCTTTTTTGACTACTGTTGAATGTTGTAATGATTAATTCATACCTGCCGTACGATATTCTGTATTTGCAACACCAACACAAGAATGACCAACTGTTTGGGTCAATTTGCTTGGCTGTATCTTATATTTTAATTCAATATTAATATGTTTTTCCTATGTGATTCTCATTAAAAACTGTTAAATTAATTACCTGTCTTTGATATACCCTCCCTACCTAGGCCGTTAAAGTCCCCATGCCCCTGTGATTCGTCCCAGGGGGAAACTCAATCACTGTGAGAAGGTTTCTTCCCCAGTTGATTATCCTTTATATATATTTTTGGGATGTTGGCCTCACACATTTGATTAGTGCAGCTTCTTGTAGAATATGTGTTAAATGCACAGCTGATACTTTCACCCTTTGTCTGGAGTTCAACTCTGGAGTGTTATATTGGTGTCCAAACAAGACCAGTAATCCTAACTGATTACAATATCTGCATAAGAGATGTACACTGTGCTAAACATAACAGTGCCAAGTTGAAGTTGACCAGTCATAGACAACACATGGATTTGGTATTCATATTTGTTTGGTGACAAATTCCACATTACACAGTTACTAAACGCCATACCTTGAATGAAACAGACAGCGCCTGCAGCAGAGACATTGCATTTTGGTGGCTTCCAGACTCAGGCAAAGACTGTGACATCAGATTTTCAACTTCAGAGATCCAGCTCTCTATTGCATCCAGTGGAGGCGGTAAACTGCGATCCAACTGTTCCTTCCACTCTGCAATCTGGACACAAAATACATATCAGCTGCTGGCCACTGCTCTGAAATTTCCCACAACATATCATTGGGCAACTCATTAATTTTACTAAAATTGGATGCCATTAGACAAATGAAACTAATAGAGAATAAACTTGATCAGCTTTCAATTCAAATTACTGGCCATGTTCCCAGACAAAAAAACATGGCCACCCATTCAGTAGATACTCCACCTCCCTGGTTTGGACCTCATTCAATGTTTCTGCATGACCACACTTCTTCATTGGGGAAGGCCTTATTCAGAAGAGTATGCTACAGTCCAAAGCAACCAAACAGGTAACGTGTTCAGTGAAGTATGAAAAATAATAAAAAGTGGGGGAAAACAAAATAACGGCAGGTTATCAAAGTAGCCAGTAATTACCGTATTTTTCGGACCAAAAGACGCACCCAATTTTTAGTGCAGGAAATCAGAAAAAAATATATTTCATGTGTTTAAATGAATTAGGGGGAAAATCCCATGCAGTACCCAATTTCAGCCACAAAAATGGTGTCACACACTTCGGCATCTCTTCTTCTTCATACACGGGGAAGGGAGGGGGGCCCACGGTGGAATCTGCACTCTGGTCTCCCTGTCCCCTGTACGCTGCATGTGTGAGGAAACTGCCAGCGAGTGCATTGGCTATATCTGCGGGGCTCTGCAATAATGGCTTATACAGTTCAGATGGGAGATCGGCTGTGTGCAGTTAATCCATCTCTCTCTCTTCATTTCTTTTTCCAGCAGGGCTCTGAGCTCTGATGGCATAAGCAATTATACAGTTCAGATGTGTGATCCGCCCATTGGCGGATGTCTCATCTGACATCTCCTCCAGCTCCCTGGCTAATCTTCTTGCCGGGAGAGCTGACAGGGAGCCAAGGTGCGACCAAGGGGGTGAAAAATTGTGTCTTATAGTCCGAAAAATAAGGCAAGTGTATTGTCCTATTCTCTGGTCAATTGATCTTCTTCTACACCACCTACCTATCCTTTATCTCCGAACTAAACCAGTTCTAATCTTTCTCATTTTCTTTGGACCTCCTTTTTCCAGAGCTTCAAAACAGCTATTTATCTATTAACATTGAGTTGGTCCCAATCACAACCTGTTCAACCCATTTTAATATTTTGAGTAGGATTTTGGCAAGAATTTTGAAGAATGTCCATCAAAAAATTTATTTTGGTTAGGTACAAATGTTGGATAAGAAGGCTCGCAACTCAATCCAACGCATCCCAAGGGTGTTTATTGTACTGGAAAGTTCTCTATATCAGATTTCTTAATCTATGTCTTTGCACACAGGAAAAAAGTGAAATCAGAACCAATAAATAATCCAATATTATATATTGTACAGGGCCGTCGGGAAGGAGTCCGAGAAATTATTGCACAGCAACTGTTGGTTGCTAAGCATTATTATTTTATTACGTTTTTATTACAGTGTACCGGACTATGGAATGGAAAGGAACTGGGTGGGCCTATTCTGCCTGGATACCTTCAACTGTTAACACCTGCCGGCCAGTGAGTATGGAGTTGGGCGTGTCTCCAGATATGGAGCTGAGACCAGAGTGCCAGGGCTCCTGACCAGATAGGAGACAGTGACCTGCTCACAAGCAGCTCAGAAGGAGCGTGCGGCTCAGACCTGTTGCTGCTGTCACTGAGACCAGTGATGTGATTTTCCTGAAACCAAGGATAATCATTTATGTTGAGTTTAGAAAGCCAGGAGGCTTTGCCTTTTCTGTTGACTTTTGTTCTGGGCTGCTATTAAATCCTGCCCTTTTTCTTGGACAATAAATATAGAAGGAAGCCCTAAAGAGACACATGTTTTGTGGATGTTTTTGTGAATCCCCCACAATAGTACATATGGCCAGCATTCAGGCCTGAATGTCTCACCTGGAACGTTATGTTTTCAAGTGACTGCTTAATAAGTCGCTGCTCTTCAGATTGTAGACTCTCTACAGCCAAATCAGACATATAAAGTCTCTTCTGCTCATTAAATCTTCTCATGAATAGAAGGATTTCCTAATGTGTTTTGAAAAGAAAAAAAACAGTTATACACATAGCACAGGCTCCATGACTCCAGTCATTTTGTTTCTTGATTTGAATGATGGACAAATTAACATTTTTGTTAAATATGTGACCTTCTCATAAGTTCTAAACGGCTACACGTGCCGATTATTCTCCCGACCGATTTTTCGTCCGATCCAGTCACCCGATTTTCACCTAAAATGTTATGGTCGGTCGGTCGGCTGGCACGGAAAATCGTAATTCGAATTATCACCGATCCATCAACCCGACCCTATTTATTAACAGCAGATCGACCAAAAATTTACGGACAGGTCCGAAGCGGTCCCGACCGATTTTTCAGCCGATTTTGAGAAATCGGGATCAGTCGGGTACATAATTCCGCATCCGATTAATCTCCCGATCGATTAATCTCCCGATCCCGATTGGTTGGTCGGGCAAAATTCGTATGAAAAATCGGTCTATGGGGGGCTTTAGACTTTCAATGTAACAAAATGTCATCATCGAGTATGTGTTCTATAATTGAACCCAGGTGTAATAGAATTTGTGTGTCTTTCTTATTTATGTGTGCTTCTATATGCAATCATTTATTTACTTATTACATATTAAAGTTTATGGGGCATTTTTAATTGCCTGTTTAATTAATGCTGTAAAATGTCGGGCATTTGGCTTTTATATGTAAAACATTAATTTAATTATTACATAGAACGTATTTATAGGTCCAAAAGATTCTCCAATGTATAGGAAGCCCCTTATACATCAATTCAGCTAAAGCCCCCCATACACGTTCCGATTTTTCGTACGAATTTTGCCCGACCGACCGATCGGGTCGGGAGATTAATCGGATTCGGAATTATGTACCCGACCGATCCCGATTTCTCAAAATCGGCCAAAAAATCGGTCGTAACCGCTTCGGACCTGTCTGTAAATTTTTTGTCGATCTGCTGTTAATAAATAGGGTCGGGCTGATGGATCGGTGATAATTCGAATTCCGATTTTTCGCGCCAGCCGACCGACCATAACATTTTAGGTGAAAATCGGGTGACAGGATCGGACGAAAAATCGGTCGGGAGAATAATCGGAACGTGTATGGGGGGCTTAATGCTTGAAAAATATTTAGGCTTTTTCCCCACTCTCATCTGAGTCTCTCCCATCTGCCATGGTGTGAGTGGCATTGGACTCAAGCTGCCAAGCTCACACACAGTAAGCTGCCAGAGTGCTCGGCTCTGTGTGTGTGTGAGAACTGGCAGCATAAGTCCAGATCTCACATACACAGGAAGAGCAAGATGTAAGAGCTGCCGACGGGCAGCTCTTTCATCTTGCTCTGCCCCAAGTCAGTGGGGCCGACATAAACAGATCTACTGTTAAAGGGGACCTACCACCTCAGTATCTGCTTCCTATTATTGGAACCACTGTGCCGATATAGGGCAGATCAGAGGTAAAAACAAAAAAAAAATACTTACCTGTGAAATCTGTCAAAATGCGGTGGCCCCCCGCCCTTCCTGTGACTTGCAGATCTTGTCACGGCCGGGTCTGGAGCAAGTGGATATGGAAAAGTAGACATCACTTCTGACATCTGCCTCCCATAATCTCCGTGTGCCCGGCAGCCAGACTGATCTGAATCCAGTGATGCTGGAGATGCGGAGTATCACCGCATTTAGATCCGGATTGGTGGAGAGAGTGAGACATGAAGAGTCTTGCTCCTCCATCTTACATGCTGGATCAAAGGTAGGTAAGTAGATTAGTAAGTTATTTGTTTGTTTTTGTGTTTTAAGTTAACCCCCCTAGCGTTCAGCGTGCAGCGACATTTTTAACGGGCAGGATGCTGTAAAAAGCCCTTGTGACTGACAGACATCTTTACCTGATATTTTTTAGTGTATGTCTCGTCTTTCATTTCAGAAAAAAGTTTTTTCAAAGTTTGTTCCTCCGACCTTAACCACTCCATGGCTTTCCTTACTCGATCCTAAAAGAAAGCACCAATAGATAAGACTTCAGTGGTGGTCATGACCATTTGCCCATTGGGTGATGCTCCTCCATTTCTGGCCACGATAATTCCACCAAGATTCTCAGTACAGGAAACATGTAAGGTAAAGTTATTTTCCTGATGGGTTATATAACCCCCCAACACAAAAAGAAGCACAATAAGTAATACGTTACAAAATCAAAGCAGGCACCTGATTGGGTGTTTTTCACATTCATCTACAGTATTAATGCACAACTCTCTCAACTCTCCAGTGATTTTATCCTTATCATTGTAAAGATTTATTAAATAAGTGTTTTAACAAAAGAAAAACAACCAATATAAAAAATGGTCATTGGTTGGCTATGGTGCCATAGATAGATGACTTACTGTTGTGTCTTTTGTAGGATCTGCTCTATCCTTCGAGTACTGTAAGAACTGGGCCACATACGTCATAATGGACTTTTCATCGGGATCCAAAACATTTACATCTGCAAAACAATAAGGAAGTGTTAAAATAACATTTACCATTAAATCAAATTTAGGATTTATTATATTTTTCACACCATAACACACAAATTTTTTCGTTTCAATAATTTTATTATTAGGTTTTCAAACAATAACAAAATAAATGCATAGGCATAAAAAGTGTGCATAGCAGCAGGCTTGACAGGCATCGTTGTTACAGATGAGAGAGGCCAAGGCCTCAGGAGGTGATACCCACTACACATTCGGTATACATAGTGCGCACACGTTCAGTACAATACATGCAAAACACGCCCGAACGGTGCCAAATAAAAAATACTAACAGTGTGACAAAAAGGCAAAAAAAACAACAATCAACATTCAAATAAGAGAAAAAAAAAGGGAGGGTAGGGGGGGGGTAGGTAAGCGGGGGGAGGTCCTGGGTGTACCAATCGACAAACACAGGGTGTACAGTAGGCTAGATAGTCAGGAGATTGGCATCTAGGTTCCGGTCGTGGTAATATTCCAACCATGGGTCCCAAACTTTTTCAAACTTGGCCATGGTGTCTTGGAGCTGCGCATTCATTTTCTCATTGGTGAAAAACCAGGCTACTTTAGCTTTGACTTAGGCCACCGTCGGGGTACCGGACCACCATGCTTTGGCCAGAACCAGCTTAGCGGCCGTGAAAATAAAGGTGAGTAATTTTAGCTGGGTGAACGTGCATTCCCTGGGTTTGAGCGTTAAGAGGGCCTCAAAGGGGTCTTTACGTATACTGCGTCCCAGTACCGTGTAAATTAGCTGGTACACCCCCGTCCAAAAGTGCCTTATTTTGGCGCCGCCCCCCCCCCGCCCCCTTCGGCGTCACAGATGACGCCGAAGACACGGGGCCGGAAGGGCTCCGTGTGTCGGCGGCTCTTCTACAGAGCCGCCGGCACACAGGGAGATGGCGGTTTTGCCCGATCCCGGTACGGGCACAGTTTGATCGGTGATCAAACTGTGCCCGAACTGAGTTCGGGCAAACCGCTAGGGAGGTTAAAGACCTTTTAACGACTTTTGACTCAATGATCCCTAGGGTGCCTATAAAATCCCGGTAGGGACATGCATCAGAGGTTCTGCTCTGATTAGCTTTTTCTATTTATAAATTTACAAGCAGATGTCCAACATTCTATTATTATTCACCTTCTGGTTCAATGAGTCTTGGGATCTTTAACTCATTTTCTGCAATCCTGAACGCCTCTTGCAGTTTCTCCTCATTAGATTTCCCCCGAAACTTCTCCATATCAATGAGGTCTGGTCTTAAGGAATGAATGATTGCTAAGAAAGCTTGTCCATTTTTCCAGCTGGACTTAAAATCTGTCACATGGATGGATCCCACTCTAAAAAGGAAGGAGAAAAAGAGGATTTAGAAAGACATAGCTAGGTAAATGAAAACCACACTTTAGTACCATATATACTCAAGTATAAGCTATGGTCCCTAATTTGAAAAAAAAAAAAAAAAGAATGATTCAAGATTAAGCTGATCTAATCTGATTTATTATTAAGGTATAATTACCGAAATTGCTGGAGATCTAGAAAGGGATTGTAGGGACAAAAAAATTGTAGCTCTAGCACAGTGATCCTCAACCTTTCTAGATCTGCGACCCCGGAAGATATCATTTTTTTTTTATTTACTTTTAACAAGAATAACTTTTTGAAAGTTAATAAAAAGTATAACAAATGTGAACAAGTGTTAACTTCGTAACCTGCAAAAACATACCGTGCACACTGCTCCTGAGCCCACTGTAACAGAACTTTCTTTGCGGATATCTTCCATCTAGACTTGGCGCTCCGTTTAGGAGCCGGACTTGCAGTTGGTGAAACCTCTTTCTTAATGTCACTCTCAACTGATTGCGGGTCTTCAGAAGCAGCTAAAATGCTTGCCAAGCCTTCAATCTATCATAATGGTACAAAATATTATAAACACAATCAAAAATGATGTAGTGGGAAAGGGGGAAAACGTTCTTCTAATGAAGAAGAGTCTTTATACAGCATGTTATCTGATGTGATTATGTACCGTAACTCCACTTACATGAAAATGTAAAATGATTTGCCAAATGAGGCCAAGCACAATAGAGGGTTTCCCACTAATGATGTCCTCAACATGAATATTTATGAGCTTGATCTACAATGAAAATATGCAATGATTAGTCCGGGGTGAATGTCAAACTAGGAAAGAATCGTTAATATGGAAAACAAAGGGGATCACTCACTGAGCGATTTCCTAAAAAGGCTAGAGCCGATTCAATGTTGCTTCTGGCCTGAAAGATGTTTTTGCCTTTTTCACGTTGCTGCAAAAAGAAGAAAGAAAACTTTTTATGTTTTTCATAACTTTTTATTACAAGCTCAGATAAACACTCCCACCTTTGCTTTTTCTTTGTTCAGTGCAAATTGCTGCTTCTTTCCTTAAACTGCAATGCTCTGTGCTGCCATAGTTAATAGCCATACTGTACCTAATATTATTATCATTGTTTATTTATATAGCGTCAACATATTACGCAGCGCTGTACAATAAAATAGAGTTGAGACATAACAGAAGATAACACACAGGTACAGCAAATGACATAGGAGGATTAGAGGACCCTGCCTGGATGGGATTAAGGCCCCCATACACGTCTAGATTTGTCATCCAATCAACTTAATTCAATAATTTTTTTTGTTGTTATGGCAGCCCACATGGTTAGATCAACCTAAAACATTTAAAATTGGGGAATTTTTTTTTGAAAATTGATTGGACTTGCTGGAAAAATTTTATTGGTTGTATTGAAATTGATTACACTTTCAGTCGATCCCACCAAAATTAATCAAATACCTGTTACTACAGTTGGCAAACTTACAATCAATCGCCGATTTCATTAAACCCCCCAAAAATTATCATTTTAAGTTGATTGAACAGAAAATCTTGACATGTATGGGGGGCTTTACAATCTAATTGATTGGGAAACAGAGTATACTATAGGAGGGGGGATAGGACTGGCATGGTTGTGATGTTAGGGGTGAGAAGATGGGTAGGAGAAACTTTAATATCACTGTAACACAGTGACCCCGATATCACCTGTCACTGGGCATTGTGCTGGATGGGGGACCCCGGTATCTCAGATTCCCATTCTGAGGTGAGACCAGCAATCTCTTTATTTGCAGGGAACTGTTCATGTTCCTCTGCTGGCATTTTTTAAATTCTGTTCTGGGGCTGGTTTTACTGGGAATCTGCAAGAGCAGGGTGGGGCAGATTCCCTATCCAGGGTCCAGTATTTCCGGAGGCTCAGGATCCCATTAGAGCACCTGGTGCTCAGTATGAGGCTGATGTGTGTAAACCAGTCTCTGCTCTGAAGAGGAGAGGATTATGTTTTGTGCAGCAGACAGGAGGCTGTGGAACTAAGTTGTGGGATTTTCTTTGGCTTTTCCTAAAGACTGTGTTTGGATTGCCATTTACCCCCTGTTTTGTTTTTGTTTGCCAATAAACACAGGCAGGAGCCCTAAAGGAAAGGACTGTCTGTGTGGAGTCGCCTCATTAGGTGCACCATTTGCAGCTGAACCCCCACAATCACATGTCATTTTTAAACATACTACAAAGCTGGTGGTAACACTAATTAACTATTCTACTAACTTAAATCTATTTATTTGACTTCAGTTGAAGTTAAAATTGGCACTTTTCTAGCCTTTGAAATGCCATTTCAATGTCATCAACTAGTGTTATCCAAATAAGGGCCATGTCATCCTTATGGCTACCCCAACTGCCTAAATGAAGGACTCTTCAAGAAAACTTCAGGCTAAGTTTACACTGTCGTCACGTTTTAAAGCTTCCTAGACGCTCTGCACTGGCAGAAAGGCTTTAAAGAAGCTTTAAAGCAAAGACCTTTGTACAAAATGTACTCTAGCTTTAAAGACTGAAAAACGTCCAGGGGGGCAGGGAGTGAGCTTCAAGCAGCCACAGGAGGTCATCTGACCCTGCAGGATGCCTGGAAATGTGTGAAAGCCCCTCCCAGGTTGTTTTTTTTATGACTGAAAAAAGCTCTGCAAACTTGCAGCAGTCGCTTTCAGAGCTTCACCATTGAAGTCAATGGGGTCGTTTAACGACCATGCGACCCTCTGAACGCGACAGAAGGCGTTCAAAAAATGAACATAAAGCGTACTGCTTGATTAACGACAGTACATTTTCTGTTCTTTAAACGACCTCATTGACTTTCATTTTAAACCTAAAGCAAGGTCGTTTTCTGGTCACTTAAAAGACCAGAAAACGACCTTACAAGAGAGAGTGTAAACTTAGCCTCACTTCCCGAAAAATAACCAATTGATTTGAAGCATATGCAGTCCAACTGGTTGCAAAGAGGCAACACACATTGATTGATTAATTAATTAATTAATGACCTGCTCATAATATCAGCATTTTTGTATTTAATTATTTAAAAGAAATCCAGATTACCAAGACTTCGCCAGACAGAACTTCAAGTAGATCCAGCAGGATGTGCCCATCTTGGAAATCTGTATATAGATCTCTCACATTCGATTGCTGCTGATGCTGTAAAACAAGACACATTCGGACTGTAACTTTGGGAAGACAATAATAACCAAAATTATGACAGGGCAGTGGACCGTACCGTCTTCATAAGAATATTTACAAGTTAAATACACTGTACTTTACTATTGTACTACTGTATTATCCTTATTGCTTTGTAAGACACAAAATCTACAATAAAGTTTATTGTTAATAAAAAAATATATAATTGTGCTAAACTAAAAATAAAAACTGCCTATACATATGTGGCCTAGTGGTCAAGAACCTGTTATTGAAAGTAATTGTCAGCCCCATGGGACCCTATAGAGGTATATTCTTCACAAAATGCTCAAAAAGGGCACAAGTATAAACCATCCTGATCAAGGCCAGTCATGAAAGTTATTAAGGTAAATCTGTCCATTAAACCACTGGTTCCTAAGCTGGGGGAGCATGCCCCCTACTAGGGGACGCAGAGGTATTCTGGGGGGGGCACACTAGGGTGGGCAGCCAAGGTGAAGCCCTCTGTGTGAGAACTTGTGAGAGCTTTCAGCCAGCATAGAGAGAGAGGGGAGAGGACTCTATAGGCTCACCCAGCTGTCAGGTCCCTTCTACCTCCGCCGAGTGACCTCAGGAAGGGGCAAGCCAGGGAAACAGGGAGAATATTTACAAAGTAAGTAGAGTGTATGTAATGTGTGTTTGTGCCTCTGTGGGGAGGTGTGTCCCTGTGTGTGTGTGTGTGTGTGTGTGTGTGTGTGTGCCTGTGCATGATGCATGTCTGTGCATGACTGGTGTTTGTGTGTGTGGATATGGGTATATGTGTGTGTGCATATGAGGCATGTCTCTGCATGATTGTGTTTGTGTGTATATAATGCATGTTTGTGTAGGTGTGTATGTTGCATGTCTCTGCATGATTGCTGTGTGTATAATAGAGAGAAAAGGGAGTTGCATAAAGTTTGAATCTGAACTTATGTGTGAGCAGGGGCGTCTCAATTATGTTCCTATCTAGAAAAGGGGGGCCCTGTAGAGAAGGTTTGGGAACAAC
Organism: Ptychadena robeensis; assembly: GCA_036250615.1. Lineage (NCBI taxonomy): Eukaryota > Metazoa > Chordata > Amphibia > Anura > Ptychadenidae > Ptychadena > Ptychadena robeensis. The sequence goes on from CM070043.1 coordinate 4,031,399, forward strand.
TGCATTAAACTGTACTATGTATGTGGATACTTATAATATAGCATGAGGATTTCAGTTACTATTTTTGATTCAGTATGGCTGGCCATACACCTTTAGATCTCTCTGTCAGATATCCTTTAGATCTTCCAAACAACTATGTAGTGCCTGGTCCTCTGCAATTGAACACAGGTAAATTTGATGGTTTAGAACCTAGGTGCCCAACCCGCGGCCTGGGGGCCGCATGCGGCCCTTTGGGTGTTCTTTGGCGGCCCCCCTCAGTCTTCCACTTCCAAGTCTTCTAAGGCCCCCGAAACCTAACTATTAATGCATAGGAACTCACCTGTCTGCCGAATCGAAGGTTATGTGCCCTATTGGTATAATCAATGGCTTTGAAGCACATAACATTTGATGATCCACATGACACAAAATGTGCATTACCATACTACAGTGTTCCATAATGCTTGAAGAATCATTAAAAACAAATTTTGTTATTTCAAAAATGAAACATAATGTCTTCTAGCTCGGCCTGCTGTAATATTTTCATTATAAAATGCTTCTACAAGTCAGTATAGATTGAAAATGTATGTTTAGTGATGCAGAGGGCCGCACTTGTGGCCCTCCATATTAACTCAGTTGCCCACCACTGGTTTAGAAAGTCCCTCATTACACGGTTTTGGTAAAACAAAGGGACATCTAAAGGATATCTGACAGAGAAATCTAAAAGGTGTATGGGGACCCTATGAGTTGTTACCTTTGATAGCTTTGAATTAATCCAGTTGGAGAAAGTTCTCTTCTGTGTACCCTCCTGTTCAGCTGTAAAACATTAGAATGATACGGTTATTTGCAAATCGACATTTCACTGTATATTCTAATTTACAAAAACAACCATTTAGTGTTTAACTTCAGACTCATGTTTAGATATAACAAAGTAACAATATTACCATGAAATCCCAAGTCATTGTAGAGCAGCCAAAAAAACATGTTAAATCACAAACACAGGAACTTTGATAAAACATTCCAAGAAATATGTATATTTATTTAGAAACAACAACCTTTGGTGTGAAGAGGATAGGTATGTCCCATTCACAGTCTAAAAGGCAGTACTCTATGCCTGTGCAGCTTATAGGATATGACGGGGGTGGGGGTGTAAAAAAAAAATACATCTTTTTAATACACATACATATTGCTTAAGCCCCCCAAACCCACTTAGATTTCCACCCGATTTTCCGGCCGATCAACTGCCGTGATCGCTCATGGCGGTCGATCAGCCAAAAAATCAGGTGGACAGATCCAAGCATCAGCATTTAAGCGGGATAACCTCCATTGATTGGGGGAGTTCCCGATGATAGTGGGCACCGCGTGGCATCTACTTTGGGTGTCCCTCCTACCCTGGTCTCTTCCATCCATTTCCTCACTTTCTATCTTGGTGGATATGCTGACAGGCAAATAACAGATGGAGACAATCGGCATCATCTTCGTGCTGTCACCAGCGTGACAACTTGGTCACCCCCTTTTTGGACCCAATCTTTATTTGAATTTAGAAACTGTGACCGCATACTTGTTTATCCTGAGGAAGCCCGCTAATCGGGCGAAACATGTTGATCTTGAATACCTAAGACAAGTATGGTCTTTTTGCCTTTTTGTTCATTTCCTCATTGAGGACGGACTTTACTGTGTGTTCTTTGTACTTCGTAACGGAACCAATCCAGTTGTCACTATGGTGGTTCCTTCTTATTTGTAATAAACACTTGAAAACGTATTGATATTTATGACTTTCTGTGCCTTAAAAGCCCAATAACATTTGTAAAAAGATTGTTTTGGACATGCACGGCTTAAAGGGCCAAAATCGGGCCGCCAAATAGATCTGAGACATGTCCGTAATTCTTAGATTGGGATAAATACTTTGGGGGAGGGGGGGGGGGGAGTTCCCGTCCAAAGTACGAGTATGTCTCCTTTGTGTTCTGGACTCCGTCAGCCCCCTTTTGCAGGGATCCGACAGAGCCAAGAACATAGAACCTGTCTGCCGCAGCGGCCCTCCCTTTCAAAGTTGTTGCGGGGGGATGGGAGGAGGAGGGTGTAGTGGCCGGGAGTTGTTTAGTGAGGGTGAGGTCCCCTTTAAGATGCCAGACAAGCATGCCCTGGGTCAACCTGAGTACTTAAGGAGGGGCTCTGCCTCGGAGGCGGTGCCTTTTGGGGAGAGTGAGGAATGAGCCAGCTGCCTGTACACAGCCGCTCCGACTGTGGCCTACTTCCCCCAATTGTACAACCTGGCGTGCATGCAGCCGGTAGGCAAAATAGCAAGTGCTTCTCCTTACTGCCATCCGCACTACGCACTCGGGACCCGGTGGGGTGGATACCCGGCCCTAGCCATTTGTCACGCCTCACTACTGCAGGGAAGCTTCTGGGGTAATCGCTCTAACAGCACGCCGTGCCCACTTCCGGTGCCACCTGCAAGTTATGGTGTTCAGTGGCCGTGTGCTTGGCCTGCCGTGGGGGGGGGAGAGCTGCACATCCTACCTGCAACTCAGTTGCCTGGACTTATATCAGAGACTAGTTACTGTGGGCTTTACCGTAACTATAATTTCGCTTGAAACAGTTTGCCATTTTCCATGAGCGAGTCCCACTGCTGGGTCCTCGCAGTTCAATAAAGTTCCTGTTTAAGCATCACTGCCTCCTCTGTCGTCTGATTGATACCTGTGTCCCTACAACATTAAAACCAGTCACACTGTTTCAATCAATAAAACATGAGTTCTGAGAACTTCCCGTAATATCATAAATGATCCTAGAATTATTACAACAAATTATTGTATATTTGCACATCTATTACCTTGTCACACGGCCACTGTTTCATTAAAGTACACAAACCCCCTTTGTTACTGCAGAGCCTATGATTCAGGGAAATTCACCATGATCCTTCCATCCAATGTGTAATCCTTCTAGAAACCTTAATAGTTATAATGGTGGGCACCCACAACAATAAGGACTCTGTCCTCCGTCTGAGTCACACATCTGGCTCACCGTTTTATAAGGCAAAGGTACGGGACAACATACCCTGGCACAGGAATAAAGTGTGCATGGCCAGAATGTGCCACGAGTGGGCAGCAAAATCAACGGCCAAAAGCCAGCAGGGGTTCGCTTTCCCAAAACACATTGATATCTGTAACTATCTAGATGGAGTTACATCTTATGTAATCTAGGTCACTAAATTTCTGTATCGCAATGATCTTTGTACCTCTCAATTCTTTCACATCTGTCTCTGAGTATTTTTCTATATTGTGACAGACCATTTGTCTGTCACTGTGTAAATGGACCGTAAGTTGTGTCCTGGAATTCATTGCACAGCAACATTAGGTTGCGGAGTGTTTTTAATTTTTTTTAAAGGGGCCCGGACACTTGAATGAGAAGGATGGAACTGGGTGGGCCTTACCATTCTGCCCAGGGACACCAAAGGGTTAACACCTGCTAGCTGTAGCTGGGTGTGTCTCCACATAAGGTGCTGAGTCCAGTGTGTCAGGGCTTATAAGTTATGACCAAGTAAACAGGGGGCACACAAGGAGTATGGGGCCTAGGCCTGTGGCTGCTGGAGCAGGGGATACAGGGGGGGGGGGCTGCCTCTTTACATACACACATACACTTTAATAACATCCCATTCCTAAACCATAGGCTTTAATATGGAGTTGTCAGAGACAGCTATTCAGATATCAAGTGAATATACAGAATGTTCCAGCACAGTAGACAGGACTGGACCATGCAGTATTCACGCTATATTCCTCCAGCCAAAAGCCCAGTGCCAGGAGGGAGGTCTTCACTGCAGCAGTCAGGGCTGAAACTTTACCATGTGTCTATACACTAGCAGTACCCAATCTCTGAATACACTGACCAACCTATAGAGAGACACATTTTACAATCTGGCGCTGACAACTTACCCATGAGCAGCTATTTACATATG
>CM070043.1:4155707-4170204 GCA_036250615.1 Ptychadena robeensis
ACCCACTCGGTGGCTTTAGGGAGAGCAAGCATGAAACAAGTGAAGTCATCATTTTTAATAGGCACACATCAGCTCTATTAAAGCATTAAAACCAGAATATCATCAGAATAGGCAGGTGACATTCTCAGCAAAGAAACCTTTCAGTGGAAACCTTCTTCATGCCCAAATCCATAATGTAGTTCTACAAAGTTTTGCCTAGACATGCAATGTCTCATCTGGTTTTGCTGATCATACTTTAATGTAACTTGTTGCATTCAAAACAGACCTGAAAATGTTTCACTGTCAGCTAGGATGATGATTGTAAATGTAACTGACTTGATAATTCTTGCCAAAAACAACATATATTTATACTGGCTAAGTTGTTTATTTTTTTCTTCTATAGAAATGTATACAAAATAAAAACCAAACCTAAACTCTGGTGTCTTTTACATTATGAGAAATTGAGCAGCGGTGGTGATTGAAGCAGAAATGTCTAAAGAGTACAATGCAACAATAGGGTGTTGTAACATGTTAAACATCGATGAATATAAAGCAGTGGTGCCCAACTGAGTAGATATGGAGGGCCACAAGTTCAGCCCTCTGCATCACTAAAGGACCGTACATAACCTTTTCAATCTATACTGAGTTATATAAGTATTTTATAGTAAAAAAAATTACAGCAGGTAGAGCTAAAATACTTTTTTTTATGTTTTAAATGATAATTCAAGCATTAGGGAACACTGTAGTATGGTAATGCACATTTTGTCATATACATCGTCAAGGGTTATGTGCCTCAGATATATTATCAAAGCCTTTGCCCAGGTTATGTTCCACAATATATATTACACAATCCCCCCCCCCCCCCCCCCGTTCATTGATGGAAAATTGGGAGCATAGGCACTCACCAGTCTGCTGATCCCCCTACAACACTAGAGGAGGAGAGGTTAGGGACTTGCTCAGGCACCATCTGGGTCACTGATTGGATTTTATGTACTCCTATCATGTAAGTTTATCACCTTTTCTTCTCTTCCCACTCTAAGAAGATGCTGGACATGGACAGGACAGTTCCTATGCATTAATAATTAGGTTTTGGGGGCCGCAGGTTGGGCACCTGGGATATAATTGGTTTGGCATTCAAGTCATACCCTTTATTTCCCACCTTTCGTGATGTCTCAGATCCCTTCTTCAAGTTTAATACAATTCAGTTTTTTTTACTCACATAAACATTTAAACAAAAACAATAGTTTTGTCTTGACAGACTTGACTGATGGAGGTGAAGGGTTAAGGGGGCCGTATACAGATAATTTTTCAGTTCAATTGATGAACAATCGATCGTCAGTTGAGCAGCAAGTCAAGAAAAAAAATACATTCCTTCTTTCGGGATTGATCGATACTGCTCGAAAAAGGTCGATTGAACCGGGAACGGACTTGTCTGTAAATCCTGGTCGATCATGGAGACGGAGTTGAGAGACACACACAGGATGGCTGCATAGGAGGAGGGCTCCCCCAGTGCTCTGCCAGTAGCAGCTGTGCTCGGCTCTGCCCCATGCTGTGTTTCAGGTCTACGGTCACATGATAGGTGGGGACAACAGGCAAGGGGGGCAGAGCCGAGTCTGCAGGGTGAGGTGCAGGGGGACAAGCCCCCTCTAGAGATGGTCAAATTTTTTTAAAAAAAAATTCGACCATTTTGCCGCTTCGAAGGTTAATTGCCAAAGCACTGAACATGGTATCAACCAAACTTGTGGAGTGTAGAGAACGGTTGAGGGATACTCCAAAAAGAAGTATGTCTCTACACAAATAGTTTTGCACAAATAAGTTCAAAGTCAGTAAAATTTCGAAAATGAATTTCGACTTTAACTTTGAAAATTAATTTATGCAAAAAGTACTATGTGCTTTAAGCAACACTTCTTTTTTTCAAATGTTCCACAACCTCTCTAATCTCCAGCAAGTTTGGTGATGATTTCAATGGCTTTGCAATCAGCTCACAAAGTTAGCAAGTCGAAAAATTCGACCATCTCTACCCCCCTCCTCTGTGCCATCCTCTGTGCCTCTCCCAGCCGGTACCCAGAAAATATCTCAGAACACCGGGTGTACACAGGACCAGGGTCCCCAGCGAAGGAGAATCGATGTGCACCACTTTGGCCATTGATTACCGCGTTCGATCGACTCCTAATCGCGTGAATGAGTATCGACCATTGTATGACTAGCTTCAGTTAGTGGAGATACTGACCAGAGTTATTGGGGGTTTAAATATAGACCGCCTGGGCAACGTACAGCACTTTTTAGATCAGAGAATTGATGGTCCTATATCGACTTTGGAATGGTACGCAGTTCCTCAAGGTTGGGGACAGATGCAAGCATAAAATCCACAGGTCCAGAAAAGAGAAAGCACAGTGGTCTCTCTGTTGGGATGGCCGCTACATTTTGACTTTGTGAGTTAATTTGCAAGCCCCTGCACCATCATCAACATTTGTGGAGGTGTGGGAATGGCTCTTTAGAACATTACAAATAGAAGGTCATAAAATAAAGTTTGTTGATACCCCACAACTTTAGAAATTATGGATCTGCACTCCGGGGATTAAGGCAATCCACATCAAACACTTTATTCAGCTTCATTAAAATGCATACAGCGAGTTTGGGTTTGTGTATCCCTCTTACACGTTTCACTCACGTATGAGCATAATTGGTATTGGCCAGAGTGGGGCAGACTCTGGTTTCCAGCACCCAACATCACTTTCACAAAGCCTAGAGGGACTGATAAAGAAGAATCAACAATATGCATTGACCTTAAGTGCAGGCAACTGTTTTCTAAAGTTTGTTGATGATGAACAAGCTTAATAATAAGTATTACTACTTACACTACTATTACACATCGTGGAGATTTATTGCTAATCTCCAGGGAAATTTTGAGGTACCAAAAGGTACAACACTTCTGTAAAAATACTTCATCTTTATTAAGACATTTGATAAAAAAAAGGTTTGACATCAACTTTTAAAAAACGAGGGAAGCATGGTAATAGGTTTGATGTTTCACATTCCCAGTTAAAACAACCACATTTGTTCAAGATCAATTTTATTATTCACTTATTTTGCTTACTGCCTTTTTCAAGGAGACTTTGCTGTACACAAACAAGGATACATGTATTTCATCGAAACATTCAGTGCCATTAAAGTGTACTCCCTCCCTAGCGCACTGCTGAGGTCCAGATTTCTGTACCAAAAGCTCACCATAGACTCTAATGAATTTTTTTTTCATGTTGTAGGCCTGTAACTTCCCAAAATATGTCCGTACAAGGGTCTCAGACATCCTGAATATAATAATGTTTGAAACACAAAAAGTACATAAAAAAAAATATTAAGATGTATAATTTGAATGATAAAATCTCTTATTTGGTATGAAAGATTTCAAAACAGTATGTATTTATATTTATGTTTTGTTTATAATAACATTTTTTTTACAATTGGAAATGTGTTTTGTTTTACTTATCACTGTATCCAATACAATGCCATTGGCACCCTCTGAAAGGGTTAACTTCAAACAGCACATCTGGAAATGACACTGGGGGTGATTTTCCAGATGTGCCCTTTGAAGAGAACCCAATTTGCATTTGAATGTCCTGTCCTGGGGGAGGGGGGTGGAGAGGGGAGACATCGCCCGGCTTGAAGAAGAAGCCAGCTTAGAGCATCAGACCCACCAGGACAGCACAGAACAGTGAGTATGTGCTGCTAGGGATCTAAGCTTAGCTGGACGGCTCCATCTCGTCAACTGCAATACTGATAAGCAAGTGCTGGACGAAATGGAGCCGTCAGAAGCGCTAGGGGGGTTAACCAAGAAAAAAGTTGTTCTAATGGTTTAAAAATGTAAAACAATTATACTTGCCTGCTCTGGGTTGTGAAGGTCCCCATGTTGATTCCTGTGTAGCTTCCAGTGTTTTAATGCAGCAGTAATGTATACGGCCACCAGGGGTGCTAAAATGTCTATCAATGAGGGGGAAAAAATTTAAGAGAAAGATGTGAAGAACTACAGATTAAGAGAGGAGAAAGGCCTGAAAAAGCCTCCCATACCCTTTCTTGGCGTTTCAACATTTACTCAATATATGAACAGATATCTTGGATGACATTGGTTAATAAACCGTCTCCAGTAATACAGCTCTTGATAATAGGAGGAATAATTTAAGGAAAATTCTCTAGATAGACTGTACCATTAACTTCCTGATGTCGGAGACAATTCTACCGATATCATTTAAGACAATGGTTCTCAACCTTTATTATCCGTGACACCGGAAGTGACGTCCCATTCCAAAGGCCAGCAGGGTCACTCCACGATGTCACTTCCTGCGCAATCGGTAAGGGCTTGTTTCCACTGATGCGGAATCGTGTGGATTGCTGCGGTTGTATCCGTGCGGCTGCCGCCCCTTCGACCGCATCCATAGGCAAAGCATCGGCCAGGCTCCACTGGTGCGGATGCAGTTCTGAACGCTCGCTAAAGCGTTTTCGTGCGGATTCCGCAACCGACCGCATCCCTTAACCTCCCTAGCGGTTCAGGCGAGCCTAGCTCGTCCGAGCTTTAGGCTCGCCTCAACCGCCCGGGAAGCCGCCGATGGGGAGACTTTATGCCTTCCCGGAAAGCTGCGGCGATTGTTTACATCGACGTAGCATTTCCGGGTTGGCGGCTCCGCCCCGATCGCGTCACGGTGACGCGGGGGGGGGCGGCGCCATAGACCTCCATGTTAATGGAGGAGCGCCGGCTTTCCCACGCAGCTGTTGTCAGTAATGACAACAGCTGCGCGTAGAGCTCCGGCGGGATGCCGGAAACGGCGGGCAGTGTACTATGTACACTGCCTTGATCGCCCATATCGTGCCGTTGTAAACGGCGCGATATGGGCAGTGCGCTAGGGAGGTTAACATGGGGCATGCCTGAAGTTCACATCCTACTGCACGGACGTCCGCGTGCATCCGCATGCTAAACAGCTTGAGGTGCGGGTGGGAGCGGCTGCAGCCGCGCGGATAGCACGGCAGCCATCCGCATCAGTGGAAACAAGCCCTAAGTGTTATGTCTGCTTTCCATTACGCTTGTGCAGATGATGTGCTGGGTGAGAAGTTAGGAGAGAGAGTAACTCCGCTTTTGGGACATCAGCACTGCTGCTTTCAGTGAAGCTGGCGACCCCTAAGAAATGGTCCTCAAACTGCTGATTTAAGGGAAAGAGAGAAATTCCACGTAAGCTCCAAGCAGGTTCCTCTACTCCAAAAATTCCATGATTGCCATGTATGAAGTATAAATATATCAACGTTTAGTCTTGATTAATAAATTATTGAAATAACAGAATTCCTGAGAGAGCGCAGCATATTTACAAATGAACACAAATGATTATATAAACAATATGAATATGCAAATAACAAATTGAGTGTTATTAATACAACCACTGACCCAAGCTAAATAGATGTATTTCACATCAAAGCATGTACAGAGTAAAGCCCCCCATACACCTTCAGATTCCTCCATACAACTTTCATGAGACCACCAACAACTATGTGTATAGTGACCTCCCTGATGAGATACATATTGGATTGGAAGGTGTTATTCATGCTTTGTAGTGCGGGTCCTCCCTGATAGAATACTAGTGATTGGAAGGTATATATCACTGCATGTAGTGGCGGGTGTCCTCCTGATAGAAGTACATTTAGTGATTGGAAGTTATATTCACTGCTTATGCAGTTGCGGGTCTCCCTGATAGAATACATAGTGATTGGAGGTATGATATCATGGTGCTATGTAGTGCTGGGTCCTCCGGTGATGAGAATAATAGTGTTGGAGGTATGATATTTACTGCTATGTAGTGGCCCGGTCTTCGCCTGATGGTAATTACATAGTGATTGGAATGTATATTATCACTGCTATTGTGTGTGGGTCCTCCTGATGAATCATAGGTGATTGGAAGGTATATATCCTGCTATGTAGTGTGTGGGTCTCTCGCTTGATTAGAATTTTTACATAGTGTGATGGAGGTATATATCACTGTATGTGTGCCGGGTCTCCTGATAGAATACATAGTGATTGGAAGGTATGATATCATGCGGTTATTATAGTGTGGTGGGTTTCCTCCCTGATAGATTACATAGTGATTGGAAGGTATATGATCACTGCTATGTAGGGCCGGGTCCTCCTGATAGGATAATAGTGGATGTGGAAGGTATTTATCATGCTATGTAGTGTCTGGGTCCGTCCCTGATAGGAATTGACATAATGATTGGAAGGTGGTATATATCACTGCTATTAAGGTGCGGGTCCTCCTGATTAGAATACATAGTGATTGGAAGGTTGTAGAGCTACTCATTTCTGGTTTTGGTTAGAGAAAGTTGGTTGTAAGAAGTTGCATGGGTAATTGTATGTGGTGTATGGGGGGCTTAATAAACCAAATCTAAGGATCCATATGAAGTTCCCTTGTAACCATGATTAGTTCAAAACTCCTAAGAGCCAGATTTACAAGACGATTAAATATTTATCAATGCAAGAATGAAAACAGGATTATGAGCGTTTCACACAAAAGGGCAGATTTACTTAAAGTGGGCTCGGATACTTATTGGTGCCCACGTCTGGTTAGGGAACAGCATGGGCAGTTAGGGTGGAATGTCAAATAGATAAATTAACAAACAAACTCAAAAAAAAATATATTTCATCATTTGTTTACCTCTACTTTGCTGTGCCCATAGCTTAAAACTTGCTCAAAACCTAAAAAATTATTGAGCTATCTGCTGACGTCTATGGGAGCTGCCATTTTGGATTCGTGTTAGCTTCTTGTCTTTATTGATGGAGTTAAGGCTTCATGAACCCTGCGGCACCAGGGAGCGTTCAGATACAAGGTGCGAGATTGGAACAAAGTGCGAGCAGGGACAAAAACAAACCAAGTCAGCTGCAGGAGACAGAAGGGAATGGGAGTCTCGGGGCGCATCCAAGGAGCCACGTGAGGAGATAGAACACCACTGCATATTGCTACCAACACAGAGGTAGGGATGGGCAGAGGGGGGAAATATAACAGATAGTAAATCTCCACAGCCAGGTAAATGATTTTTAAGTTATTAGCTGGTACCATCTATTATAATTAGCTACAATAATGTGGGGTTGGCTATCTGGGGGGAAACGTTTTGTTCTGGTGGGTTTTTAATGCGCTTTTTAACTGGTTTCAGAAGAAACTTAAAAAACAAATGAACTACTATAATCCTCCCGGCGCATGATGTGAGTTCCAGAATTTCCTGTACCAAAAGTCGCCCCATAGACTTCCAATGGTAAAATTTTTCTCCTTATGTCCGTAGGCTATAACTTCGCCAAAATATGTCGTCAGGCTAATGGACATCCTGAATATAAAATTGCTGAGAACAAACAATTATGTAAAATAAAAAAGCAAATTTAGGTTTTTAAATCAAAATTATGAAAGAAAAACACAAAAATAGGACACAAAACTATGCGGTTATGTCCTAAATGTCGCCAAAAATAAAAAGTCTCTGGTGCCCAGATGTATCCCATTTGCACTTAACCTCTAAACCTGGTGTGATAAAATCACCACCGGGAAGAAGGGTTACGCAAATGGGCACATTGGGGATCAGGGGACTTATTCTGGCGAGATTTCGTACATGAGGGGGAGTTTGAAAGCAGAAAAACTGCTTTCATGCTAATTTACTGTAAAAATTTCCCGCCGGCCTCCCCGAGTGACGTCCTCCACGCACTCGGAGCGCGGGGAGGGGGGGGGGGGGTGGGAGGAGGAGGAAACAGCAGAAGAGGAGAGGAATGTCGCATCAGGGACACGGGGAACGGGAGTATGCGCTCTCCCTGAGCCCCGCATTTTACAGGGACCGGACAGCACTCGTCAAGTTTAGTAGCAGTTGGAGCGCTGGACGAGGTGCTGCCGTCCATAACGCTAGGGCGGTTAACAGTTATTAAAATAAAACACAAAATACATTAAACAACATTTTAAGGGTTAACAAATTTTAGAAATAAAAAACAAACACAACAGCTATTAAAACATTATTAAATACCATAAAGAATATGTACAACTAATGACCCCCTGTAAGGTACTAACCCTTCCGGCGCTCCTGTGTTGTTGATAACAGGCAGCTTAGACAAAGCATGTCTCCCTGCTGGAGAAATGCTGAACATGTGACCCTAGGTCAGGGGTGGGCCAACTTTTTAACTCTTGGGCCATATTGGCTTCTGAAATTTGATATAGGGGCCGGACCAAGAGCCTGTAACAGGTGTGCTGATTCCATGCATTGGCGGCATCACTTATGATGGCGGTGATGTGTAATAGGTGACGTGTGACAGGGGTGTGGTTATCTTAAAATATAAATGCTCATTCATTGCAATAAGCAGAGAAAATTCCTAGAAACTTCCTGTTGTCGCCATGAGGATGCACCTACTGTCATGATCATGTCACTGCATCGTCCCCAAGGCAACTATCGGACACCTCTAAGCATTATGTGCACTCATTGCAGAGAACAAGCGGAGGGGAGAATCTTTTCAACAATGTAATAAAGGGCCGGAAAGAAAGCTAAAAGGGCCAGATCCGGCCCCCGGGCCTTAGTTTGCCCACCCCTGCCCTTGGTCCTTAGACATGCTGAAAATGTGACTCTGACTGTGGCAGGTTCAAAAACCTTTGATGCATTGATATGGCACGTCTGGCCTCCATCTTTTTTTTTTGACATTCAAAATCTTTATTAAATTTTTTTAGAACATAAGAACCAAAGCGTACACAAAAATCAAAGGGTAAACATAACAATAAGAAACAAACCATAGAAGACACATAAGTACACAGTGGTTGGTCCCCAGGCCGGCTGCAGCACCCCAGCGCGGTCCCACCTCCAGCCTCCCAAAGGGCCCATGGCCCAAGGTAGCCACCCCTGAACCTGCCGCCGTTAGTGGGACCGGCTTCCGTGGTTCTGTAAACTCCTCCGCGTCATCACACGCTACCCACGTTGCCAGGTGTACCCAACCAACCTATGCGACAGAAGGCTCAGAAATAAGCAGAGAAGTACAGGCCCCATGCCAGAAAGGCGCACCGAAGTCCGCCCCACACTGCTACCCAATAAAGTAGCCAGTTAAGGTTGAGATAAAAGCTGCGCATATTCCGAAGTGGATTGGAAGTCAGACCAATAATACCACACTTTCAAACTTTCTCTCGTGTCTTTCTTGGTTGCCGTAAAGTCTTCCATGGCCATAATCTCATTAATTTTCCGGAACCAAAGTCCCACAGAAGGGGCCCTCGTGCTCTTCCAGTACAAAGGAATGCATGCTCGGGCGGCATTCAACAAATGAACCACCACCGATTTTTTATGTACCTGAAGCGCCGCGGTGGAGCAGTGCAGCAAGAAGAAAGCAGGGTCGTCTGGCACCTCCCTGTCCGTAAACCGGCTGAGATGCAGTTGCACCACCTCCCAAAATGGACGGATCAGGGGACACGACCAAAAAATATGCAGCATCGTACCTGTAGCAGCCTGGCAGCGCCAACACGTCTCAGGCACCGTCGGGAACATGTAATGTAAGCGTGCGGGTGTCCTATACCAGCGGGTAAGTATTTTGTAGCACAGTTCCTGAAATTTGTTACTGATGGAGGAATGATGCACGAAATAGATCATTTTCTGTTTTTGAGCATCCGTAAACGTCCTACCTATCTCCCTCTCCCACCCGGAGAGGAATGGCAACCCCTCGTCTGGCAGTGGGTCATTAATAAGTCTATAGACCATAGAGAGCGCGTGGCGCACCACCCCAGAGTCTGAACACAGGATTTTGAAGCAGGTACGATATCTACCAAACAACGCCGGTGCTGGGAGGGACCTCAGGAAATGCGACACCTGGAGCGCCTGAAATGAAGGGAGACTGAAGGGCAGCTGAAGCGCGGCCAACTCCTCCGCCGAGTACCACCGGAGCAGAGGAAATGTCTGGCCTGGAACCTGGACCCGGGCCGGGGCCCAAGCCCGGTAGAAAGTCCGGGTTTCCCAGAACGGGGTACAGAGGGGACAGTTCTGGGGAAACATCCCACAACGGGAAATAGCGGCGTCACGCCCGCAGGGTAGGGCCCACCACGAGGGGTGCGGGGCCCCCCCCCCCCGGACAGCCCCCCCCCCCGCAGCCAAGGCAACGACCGCAAGGGTGAGGGTGAGGAACATGCTACAGCTCCACCCAACGTTTTGGTCCGATTGCAGGCACCAATCTACACCCGCACCAAATGCACACCAGCCCATGGTAGAGGGAGATGTTGGGCACCCCCCCCACCCAAAGGATTTAGGACAGATAAAAAACAGGGATCTCCGAAGTCTAGGGTGTTTTTACCTGCCAATATAAAGCGGAAAAGGTGGAATTGGAAGTTGATCCGAATGGATGGAAGGCCCGGGGCACCCGGATGGGAAGGCACTGCAGCAAAAAAGGATGCGAGGTAGGTTTAGGATATTCATCTTGGATACATTTAACACGGCCAAACATGTGAACGCGGAGTGTCCCACCCCCCGAAGCCCCCCCATCCTATGGAGTTGAGGAGTGGCCAAAAAGGTCCTTAATAGAATTCCGACAGTCTGCGCTTCTTTGTATCCAGGTGCCCATGGCATTTTGTGAGGAGCTGGAGCCCACTGACAGCCCCTGAATGCTGCCGCAAGCTCGCACTAACAGGAGCGGCTACAAGGAAGGATGAAAAGAAAAGGCGACAAAGGGTGCCTCGTACCATTAGAAATTGTGAACGGATCGGATAGCATGCCATTTACCTTAAGGGACGCCGACGTGGGGGTGTAGAGCGCCTACAGGGCTACACAACATTTACCATTAACAAAGTCTCTACTTCTCATACTGGGTTTTGAGTCAGTCCAGGGCTTGCCCATAAGGCTCAATCACTTCTTGATACAACCCAGGCAGACCTGGACCATCATATCCCCTGCTCTATAAGCTTACACCCAGGCATTTATGAGATTGAATGCAATGTTCACACTATAGCTGGCCAAACACAGGATGATTCAGTGTTCGACAGAACAAAAAAGCTGTTGCCTATCATTCAGGAATCGAGCGCTGCCCAGCTGGAGGGACTGATCCAGCTATAAGAAAATGCAGATAGTACAGGGATCTGACATGTTGGTAAATCCATGTTCTATCGCCATCACTTAAGATTCGGACCAATGATCACCATCCAAGGTATCGGCCAGGGATCGATTGCGTAAAGTGGTGTGCATCAATTCACCGATCGCACACGTGTCGACCTGTGTATGGCCAGCTCAAGAGTTTCTTCAACTTAAGGTAGAAATACACCTCAGCATCACAAATATAAAGGTTACATGCCCCTTTTCTCAGGTTATGTGCCGCAATATATATTATACAATCACCCCTGTTCATTGGTGGAATAGTGGGTGCATAGGACCTCACCTGTCTGCTGATGTCCCACCAACACGTATCACGTAAGTTTATCGCCTCTCCTCCTCTTCCTGCTCTAAGAAGTTCCCGGGCGAGGAGCTGTCAGCGGGGGATATAACAGTAAGGTTTTCGGGCAAGGACCAAGGGGGGCCGCCAAAGAACACCCAAAGGGCCGCAAGTTGGGCACTTGGGTATACAAACAAAATTTTGTTCGATTTTTGAACAAGAAATTGCTTAATTCAAATGTATTAGATCAAACAAAAATTATAGAATGAAACAATAATACGTTCGATTTAGACATTTTTACAAGAAAATATGTAAAGTTACCAACATGTCCGATCAGCTTACGAAAGATTTTTTGTTCGATATTTACTTTTGGTTGATGTTGGTTGAATGAAACCTTTGTTCAGTTTTGTTTTTCGTTCAAACAATCTTTTTGAGTCTATCGAATGAAGAAATAGACCCGTGTATTCCCACCTTTAGGTACTTGGCAGTTCAATCACTG
Organism: Ptychadena robeensis; assembly: GCA_036250615.1. Lineage (NCBI taxonomy): Eukaryota > Metazoa > Chordata > Amphibia > Anura > Ptychadenidae > Ptychadena > Ptychadena robeensis. The sequence continues at coordinate 4,167,575 of CM070043.1, forward strand.
TTGCTGTGGCCGTTTGGCAGTGTGCGTTCTTAGGGTACTGTTATGGAACAATCCAATCCTTAACTCTGTAGAGGGGCGGTGCTGCTGCCCAGAGGTGAGTTTAGGTCCTGATTTACCCACAGCTAACTTCCTCCGGGGTTCCTCACGAGTAGACTAGAAGATAGTCCCTCCTATGTAAGCATTATATACCCTCCTGGGGAATCAGCACCGCCCTCTGGATGTACCAATACAGATACAGATATAACCTTTGTTGCATTTTCACCTCACGTTTGAGTGTCTGTAGCTGTCATTGTGCCTCCTAATACAGTAACACCCGGATTTGTAAAGCTCTATAGAAGGGTCATTTCTGAAATGAGTTTCTGAAACTTTTCCATCCTTTAATCTTCTTCTCATCAATACTTTCCAGTACTCTATGGCAACATATCCCACTTGTTACCAAGGAGCTATATGACTAATACTTGTTTAAAGGTCAGGCTATTTTTACGTTTCATGTCTACAGTGTGTATTTATTATATTTATTAGTGTCATATTTTTCTTGTAACAGATGCTGTGTGCGCAATGTTTTCTGTTCTGTTATTCTGTCTGTAGCTTGTCTCTGATCTTCCTCTTACCTACTAATGATTTCCCAGCCATATCTTCTTCACATCCACTGGTCCAAGACTTCACCCTGGTCCAGACAATCTGGATCTGGATCTTTCACCATCGTAAGCCTCTGCTCACTGTCATAGCACGAAGGGAGAGGGAGGTGGTGCTGCTAGCACCAACAACTCCACCCAACCCCCCCCCCCCTTCTGCGGGGATCCAGAACACAGAGGAGACATACCCGTAGGAGGACACTAATCCAAAGTATTTTACCTGATCGAAGCATTACGGACATATCCGTAATGGCTTAGATCGATTTGGTGGCCAATTTTGGCCCTTTAAGCTTAAGATTTCTGCCCGTTTTTTGGGGCAATCAACCGATTTGAAGGTGGAAATCTAAGCGTGTATAGGGGGGTCAAAGTTCTTTCACACTATATGTGCTGTGTTGTGCTTGGCAAGACACTGCTGTTCTATGCACTGTGCTTTGTGTTACACCATGAATTCAACGCACAGAGAAAACTGGGCAAAGCGCAGCACAGAACACGTGTGTTGCTGACATTACAATGACTTTGGCATGGCTGATCTGAAGAGAAAAATAGTGAGGGGAGGGAGATAACACCAAACCTTCCCACCCATTCCACCCCTTCTACCCCTACTTGCCCCACCCAGCACCCTACCCTCACTCACTACCCATTCCAATAACTACACATGACAACGTTCTGAAATTTTAAGTGGATACAAAACTTTGGCCACAGCTTAATTAACATCACAACAAAATATAAATGCAACAAAGAACCCTACCCAAGGTCCCAGGACGGTGTCCCCTGCTTCCAAAAATCAACCGCTGTACCCCACTGGCCCCAAACTACTGGCTCAGTGGGTACTACTGGTGCACTGGCTCCTTTTATAACAGTGACCTCACAGGCCAAACCAAAACAACCATAAGGGTCATTGACCCAGCAAGAGCCCAATGTATAACCTTGGTGCCTGCCAGCTGGACACCCTAATATTGCTCCTCCTACCGTCCTTCTTCATGGACGCCGTCCTGGACCCGCCTGCTGTGCCGAGTATACTCAAAACACAACAACTCCCCCCCCCACGTCGTCCCCAAGCTGCACCCCAAAACAGTAGGGAGGGCGGGGTCCGTCTTCTCCAACGAAAGAGGAGGGCATCACTTCCGCCGCCGGGTTTTAACCCGCATGGCTCTGCCCCTTTTCCCAACATCACTTCCGGTCAGGATCCTCCATACGCCACGGCGATCTTGACACGCCGTCTTCCTCCTCCACATCCCTCCCAGTCAGGCACCCCTGCGCTTAGGTGCCCTGGCTGGGGGTGTTGATGCAGCTCATATAGTGTGAATGAGCCCTTTTAATTCTTTTTAAGCTACCCATATACAGTTGACTGCGAATATTTTAATCTCAAATTTATATTGTGAATATTGGTTCTTCGAGAATTCACGAAAATCTCAAATATAGTGCTATATCTTCATAATCGCGAATTTTCAAGATCAGTACCTGGAGCATTTTGTTTCCAATATACACATGTACAAGTGCCGATTTGTGCAATGAAGGTTATAATGACTGGAGATCACGAATTCTCTCATTTACAAATTTATTGGGAATATTAGGTAAAAAATTTTATATTTTGCAAATACAAATATTGCCTATGCTGCTCATCACTAATGCACACATCAACTTTTGCTTGATCGATATTTGATTCAATCACCTTGTACAATTTAACTTCCTTAACCATTTCTACTGATATTGGGTGCCAAAAGCGGTCCAAAAAGTTACATTTTCCTCCCCCATCACATCCCCAGTGTCATTAATAACACTAGGGATGTGAGGACTTATGCCACAGAGTCATTGAGGACATTGGGGACATGAGGGGCCAACTTCTATGCCTGTATTTTCTGACAACAGTCCCCGAGATGAAGAGATCTCAAGCTGGTATTGCCTGTGTACTGTGGGATCGCAGTGAGTAGGTAAGCTACCCTGAGTATGGCTGGGGGTTGTTACTTTAACCTCCCTAGCGCACTGCTGAGGTCC
>CM070043.1:4180798-4192578 GCA_036250615.1 Ptychadena robeensis
AGAACAAAATTTGATTGTACAGAAATTGTATGGAAAGATTGTAAGGTGTACGGGGGGCTTTAGGAAGTTAGGAATTCAGCACACTTTTATCCTACCCAAACTAATGGTGCTGTCACCTGGCTAGCTTTAGGGAGTAAGAAGAATAGAATTTATAGTCACACAAGGATCAGTGAGACTTTGCCAGCTCTTTGTTATAATTTAACAATAAACCGTTGCATCAACCACTTTTCCAAAGCATAAAGAGATGGCAAACAATCCGACATTGGCAAGGCGAATATAGATAGATAGATTGACCCACACTGTCACCCTTACACAATACTCCCGCACAGACTACCTCTCTGGCTGGAATCCAAATCAGCTGTGTTTCTTTAAGTGCTGGGTTCGCTCACATCCACCTCCAAGTTGCGCCACAAATGTCTTGGACCAAGGATCCTGTGTCCGCACATTGATGTGTAAAATCACAGACTTAATTGAAAAAATATATGAATATCAAACAGCAAAATCAGACCATCACCCTCACAGGGGTCCCCCTCCCTAATCCGACACTGGCATGGCATTGTCAGGTTGGAGGCAATTGGGAATTTTGTATGAACGGAACTCAAAGATCTAAAACATAAACAAAAGTCCCATAACTCTCAAATATTGTTCACAAATCTGTCTAAATCTGTGTTATTAAAACCTTTCCTTTGCTGCAATAATCCATCTCACTTCACAGGTGTGGCATATCAAGGTGTTGATTAGACATCATGAATATTGCACAGTTGTGCCTTAGACTGCCCACAATAAAAGGCCACTCTGAAATGTGCAGTTTGATCACACCGCATAATGCCACAGATGTTGCAACGTTTCAGAGAGCATGCAATTGCCTACTAGAGCTGTTGGCCATGAAATGAAGTTGCTGAATATTGGCAGGAACTGGAACACGCTATCGTTTACGCTGATCGAGAGCATCCAAAACATGCTCAATGGGTGACATGTCTGGTTGAGTATGCTGGCCATGCAATAACTGGGATGTTTTCAGCTTCCCGGAATTGAGTACAGATCCTTGCAATATGGGGTCGTGGATGAATGGTACAACAATGGGTCTCACAATCTCATCTCAGTATCTCTGTGCATTCAAAATGCCATCAATATGCCACCTGCCCTGAAGAGTGAAAACCAGGACCATGAACAGAACGTCTCTCCAGCGTGCCAGACACCATCAAATGTGAGCATTTGCCCACTCGACGGTTTACGACGATGAACTGCTGTCAGGTCCAGACCCTAATGAGGACGACAAACATGCAGATGAGCTTCCCTGACACGGTGTCTGACAGTTTGTGCAGAAATTCTTTGGTTATGCTAACCGAGCGGTCCGGGTGGCTGGTCTTCACGATCATGTAGGTGAACATGTTTGATGTGGAGGTCCTGGGCTGGTGTGGTTACACGTAGTCTGCGGTTGTGAGGCCGGTTGGATGTAGTGCCAAATTCTATGAAACACCCTTGGAGACGGCTTATGGTAGAGAAATAAACATTTATTTTACTGGCAACAGCTCTGGTAGACGTTCCTGCAGTCAGCATGCCAATTGCATTCTCCCTCAAACAGTGGCATTGTGTGGTGTGATCAAACTGCTCATTTCAGAGTAGCCTTTTATTGTAGGCAGTCTAAGGCACACCTGTGCAATATTCATGCTGTCTATTCAGCACCTTGATATGCCACACCTGTGAGGTGGGATAGATTATCTTGGCAAAGTGCTCTGTAGAGGTAGTGAGTGGGGGCCGACACGTAGTGAGTGGGGGCCGACAGATGAGCGAGGGAGTGCACCCCATCGCTCAAGTATCGACGGGAACCCTACGTGTGTATTTAGAAAATGCGCTTGTGTATGTAGAAATTGTCTCAGATCTTTGAGTTCAGCTCATGCAAAATGGGAGCAAAACAAAAAGTGTTGCGTTTTTTATTTTCAATGTGTATTCTAAATGATTGGCAGAATGGCTACTCAATCTCGTCAGGTTTTGTATAAATCAGTCAGTGCTCTCTCGGGATCAAGAGGCGTTATTTGTTTTGAAGATACAACGATTTTAAAATGTACATTACTTTTTTGTTTTAATGGATGCATTAAGTTTAAAGCAACTCTGGGCAGATCTATAAAATATTTATGGGCTTAGACTAGAGTGTATCAACAATTTACATATTGCTTGTCAGTCTTTAGATATTGGTGTCTGCATTAATTGCTTTTTTGGAGGCTTTTTAAAAAATTTTTCCAACTGGTGGCCTTAAGCTGGCCATACACCTTCAGATTTCTCTGTCAGATTTCCTTCAGATCAGATTTTGTTTTACCAAAACCATGTAATATGAGGACCTTTCTACACCTTCCAATCACTATGTATTCTATCAGGGAGGACACTATACTACATGGTTGTTGGTAGATCTGATCTGATCTGAAGGAAATCTGACAGAGAAATCTGAAGGTGTATGGCCAGCTTTAGGGTGGCTCCGCTTGTTTCCATGTTCTTTGTTATATCTGGTCAGATGGAAAAATTGTCCTCAATTGTTGGAAAGCTTTCCATAAATATAAAGGTTGGCTAGTGACTTTTTCCAAGTTTTTAATTTTGTCCCACGACTTGTTTTAAATTGATACCCCTGGCTTACATGGACAGATGGCCCCTTCCCATACAGGGAGCACTGGCAGAGGAAGTGACAGAATAAAAATAATAAGGGAAAGCTGCTATTTTTTACATGAGGGTTTACTAGACCTTTTAAACGGCTAAATTAGAGCTGGACATCAAAGTGATTATAAGATATTCCCCAAGACTATAGGGTTGAAAATTTGAAAACAAACTTTAGGAAAGGCCTAGCTTCAATTCTGCTGGCCAAAAATATCTATGCATAAGGAAAATACAAGTTCATGTGTTTCTAGAAATGCCTAACATCTGCATAATCATTATCTTCTCCAAAAATCTATGAAAATGCAATTTTCAGGGATTTAAAAATGTTCTACATCATTCCTTTTGTGTATGCGTCTATGCAACACCAGGGTTCCCAGGTTCAAATCTCAGTTTGGACATGTTTGCATGTCCTCCCCATGTCTGCATGTGTTTACACTCCAACAATCTATGCTATGTTAGTTGCACATGACCATATCACAAGATTGTGATGACATATGTAACTAAAGCCCCGCGTACATGTTATGATTCGGCCGAAAAATCGGGTGCCGATCTTAAGCTTAAATCGGCAGCCAAATCGATCTAAGCCATTACAGACATGTCTGTATTTCTTAGATCGGTCTAATACTTTAGACAGGGACACAGTGTCCCCTTCTAAAGTATGGGTATGTCGTCTCAGCTCTAAGGGATCTGAGATCCATCGGGGCTGAGGAATCCGCCTGTCTGCAGCTGCCTCCTGTGAGGGGGGGGGCTCCCTTCCCTCTCCCTTGGTGCTAGGCTGAGTGTTCTCACAGCCGGCATGCTGTCTGCCGGGTCCCCCTAGCTGACGGCACAAGCAGGTAGAGGGACCTGCTGGACAAAGGGGGCCTGGGCCGATTGTGACCTGATGTTTCAGAAGATTGACCACGTGTAATGACGTCATCGCACACTTTCGTCATCACACACTCGATCGGCTAAAGCATCGGGTCATAATCTAAATGTGTATGGGGGGCTTAACACAGATTATATATACTATGGTAGGGACAGGAGATTGTAAGCTTACAAGGTAGAACATATAAGGGGGCTCATGCTTGTTGTAAGACAAAGAAGGTGGCAGAATGGCTACAAAGTGTATTACATCAGGAGCATTAGGTCATTAGATTGTTGGTGAGTAATTTGCAGGCGTAATTTTTCAAATTTACCCCAAATTTCAGACCCCATCATTATTTTGGGGGAAATAAAATTATTTTCTCCAATATCCAAACATTTTTTCTAATGACCCATTTATGAATAAACATTGCTCTCCTCTACATGACTAACTTGATACTGATGAAATTCATGCATCTTTTTCTTAGGGAAAAATTAGGTATTCTGTACACACGAATGAATGAATGTGATTTCCCAGACTGCTTTTTAACACGCCAGAACAAAACGTGTGAAGAACTCAACACTCTTCTAATTTGTGTTTGAAAATTGTAACCCGTTTTATGGAGTTGGGAGAGATGACTCACTAAACAGGTTATTTCATGCTTGGATACAAATTCAAGTGCTTGGATTATAATTACTTCAGAAAAGATGCCATTGCAATCATTATAGCGCATTGGGTAGCTATATAAGATATTTTATATAAGACGTGATTAAAAGAAAACATGCTATACGTTAAGTGTATAATTTTATGAAAACCAGAGAACAAAGTAGGTTAAAAGAAAAGCTAGCGATTATTCTGCCAAGTTATGCAAATCTTGACTTTTTCTGTATAGGCGACTAGCCCCACCCATACACACCTTCTATTGGTCAGTAAGGATGAAATCGATATAGGACTATACAGGTAGCCATACAGGGTTCGATATCTGATCATTCTAGGCCCTAGGTGCCCAACCTGCGGCCCTTTGGCCGTTCTTCGGCGGCCCCCCTTATTCCTCTAATTGCGGCCCCAGAAATCTAACTGTTCATGCATAGGGCAAAGGAACTCATATTGCATAACATCACCTCTGAATCAAAATGTGCATTACCATACTACAGTGTTACCTAATGCTTGAAGTATAATTTAAAATACATTTGGTTATGTAAAGATCGAAAATAATGTCTTCTAGCTATACCTGTTGTCCTTTCCACATTAATAAATGCTTATACTAGTTAGTATAGATTGAAAAAGTTATGTGTGGCCCTTTAGTGGTGCCGAGGGCCGCACTTGTGGGGCCCTCCATATGAACTCAGTTGCCCACCACTGTTCTAGGCGATCGTGGAATCGACATAGACCTCTATGGTAATGGAGGGGGCGTCTCTTTTTTTTTTTTTTTATCCCCACACACAGCATCTAATTGACACCGGCGGTGTGTAGAGGGCCAGGGGAGAGCCGGCAATCACGGTGAAGTACAGTTCACAGTGTACTCCGCCGCGATTGCCTGCGAAAAATGGCACAAAAAGCCCAAAATGCTAGGGGGGAAATTCTAGCTTTTCTTAAATATAAACTCCATGGTTTTCTGAGAATGTGAACTGGCTATCTACTTTAAATAATACTAGAGCCATTTGATTAGTCATGAATAATTAGCCATTTTATTAGTCTACTATTGTTTATTGTTTTTTCCATTTTACCTTCACAAATCATGGCCTCACAGATTGTGCAAAATCCTGTTAATGAGAAACCACTTCTTTTTTTATTTTGGAATAATTCTCCCGTGCAATCCTGTTTTTGCATATGTATCTGTAAAATTATAAATAGCCATCTAAAGCTAGCCATACATGTGTCGACTTGTGAGCGATCAATCGCCCATCCGATCGATTCCGGTGAAGCCACCGGCGTCGATCGATCGCCAAAAAATCTAGTCTGTGCCTACCACCTTAGGCCACCGATTCCTGGACGATTCTGTGCCCGATCGATCGCTGCACAAATGGCAACTCCCCTTGATGTGTGCTGAATCGATCAGAAAAGACCAACAGGTTGGTTCTCTTGGCCGATCCGATTTGGGGGCCATGTCGATCGGGCGGGGTCGATCGGGCAAGGTGGGCTGCACACAGATCGATCGGCTTGTGCGCGCCTGGTGATCGATCGGCCAGGAATCGTGTGGGAAATCGACGCGTGTATGGCTACCTTAACAGAATCTCATTCTAGATAATTGATTGTTTAATATTAAATAGGACATTTGCATAGCCCTGTAGACACATCATGAGGTATTAAAAAGAGAAATATTAATTGAGTGCCTGTCATATCAAGAAAAAAAGAATTTGAAATAACTTACAGCACTACTTACTAGACCATCTAATCGGAAACTGTCTTACATTGTGCTTTACCATTAAGGGGTTTACAGGATAAGAACATTTTCCCAGTGTTAAGCAGTGAACACACATGGAGATATGGGCCAGATCGATGGGCACTTTGTGCGCCATGTGCGCTCACGGCCATCTATCTGGCCCATATCTAATGCGGCCATCCCTGTTTTTGAGCGGGTAGCAGCGTGATGACCTCAATGCGCTGCTGCAGGGTACCACAAACGGCTTCACTATGAAGCCATGTGTTTGTTCCCAGATTTACTGCTGTGTGGGCCTCGTCTAGGGAGCCTCTATATGTCTTTAAGACCATTGTCCTCAAAATTGAAAGTTAGAATAATGCAACAGAAATGATGTACAGAGCAAATCTGTCCCAGTGACACCTAAAGCTGGCCATACACCTTCAGATTTCTCTGTCAGATTTCCTTCAGATCAGATCAGATCTACCAACAACCATGTAGTATAGTGTCCTCCCTGATAGAATACATAGTGATTGGAAGGTGTAGAAAGGTCCTCATATTACATGGTTTTGGTAAAACAAAATCTGGTCTGACAGGAAATCTGAAGGTGTATGGCCAGCTTAATGAGGGGTTTCCCCATCCTTTTGAACTTTTCTTTTGTTTTCTTCCTTTTTTGGCACATCCTTCTATCCTATTGTTTTTGTTCTAGTTCTCCATGTTGTGTGAATTCGCCTTTGGAATGTTAAATGTATTGTAATAAATCTTTAAGTACCCATGATGGCCCCTATAAAAAGGTTTTTGGAGGGGAACATCATACCAGGTTAATTTTATAAATTCATAAAAAAAAACACAAGTGTGTCTTTTAGTCATATAAAATATTTCACCCTGTAGTAGACTTAAACAGCCCAAAGGATGAGGAATAGGGGCTTATTCCTGTGCACATGCAAAATTACTCCGAACAGACCTATACTAAAACTATTCCATTAAACCATAGCTTATCTCCAACCAACTTGATGCCAGAGAAGTGCTCTAGAATCTAAAAAAACATATATATATATTTTCCACTAGTACTGGAATCTGGAGTTGAATTTTTAGACTAGCTGACTTTGTAAGCGAATTGCAAAGCCCCTGAAAATGGATTAATCACCAAAATTGCTGGAGCTGTAGAGAAGGGTTAAGGAAACATTTGAGAAAAAAGTTTTGCTCTTGTACATTTTAGTTTTTGCAATAATTAAGTACATTTGTGCAAAAACTATTTCAGCTAGTGCAATACTTTTTTGTAGTAGTATACCCCCAACCCTTCTCTTCATCTCCAGCAAGTTTGGGGATGATGCCATGCTCGAGGGCTTTGCAATGAACTTGAAATTATTGAATTTTTAAAAAATAATTTGACCATCTCTACTCTGGAATCCTCCGTTTTTGAAGCTGCTCGTTTTTTCCCCTGTATTAGCGTAATAAAAGTACTGTAAAGCTGGGTACACACATGTAGATATGGACCAGATCGATGGCCGCTTTGAGAGCCGTGCACGCTCACGGCCCTCTATCTGGCCCATATCATATTCGGCCATCCCAGTTTTTGAGCGGGACCAATCAATTCCACTCAAAAACAGGGATATCGGACATGACCGTAAATTACGGTCAATGTCTGTTGCTTTGTATGGAAACTGGGGGTCTCTGCTGAGCTGAAGAGAGAGCAGTACTGTGTCTCCAGCTCAGCCGATATCTGACAGCAGCGTGATGACGTCATCGCGCTGCTGCAGGGAACATCGGACCGTTTCAATATCAAGTCATGTGTTTCCTGCCTAAATGGCTACTAGATGGTGCAAGATTGTTTTCAATGCCGATTTACCCACTTTCCAAAACTCAGAAAGGGAGTTTCATTAAAGCACTGATGTCTCCCTTCCCTTCTCTGCATGCTTCAAAAGAGAAGCTGCCACCATGACTGCATGTCATCAGAGGCATGGGATAATTAGTATTTCTGATTACAGGTTAGGTTTTTAAAATATTTTCAGCAGATTGTATATTGGGTGGTTTAACTGCCAGGGACATGCAATATTTGGGTGAGTATAGGTCTGCTTTAGGATTCTAAGAAAGCAATACATTTGTTTTCTCCATATTGGGCATTAACCAAGGAACCCCTAAATGTATATAGTGGATACATTTATGTGGATCATATGTATCCATTTACGATGCACGTTGGGCTCTGCAGATGTTTGTGGTAAAAGAATTCTATTGAATGGTCTTCCTCGAGAATTTACTGGTGCAAGACAACTCCTAGGCCCTAGAAATTCTTGCCTGAAGTCGTGTGTGTGTGTGTGTGTGTGTGTGTGTGTTTTGAGGCTGACCCCTTACACAGTGTTAACTGTAGCTATTGAAAATCTCAATCGTCGCCGTAATAGTCGTATTTCACTTGGAGAGATAAGTGAATAAAGCTGCTATTGTAGCAAAGCTTGGGGTGATGAACCTCATAACCCAAAGAAAGATTCTCTACTAGTTCACATTTACTTAATTCATGTCCTAGAGGCTTTATTATGCCAACTACAAAAAAAAACCAAAACATCAAATTGCTTTATAATAAAATACATCGTTTTATGTGCACATTCTATGAATGCTGATACAAGTTTTTTGTTTTTGTTTTTTTTTTTTTTTTTTTAAGGAGTGGATTTTAAAATGAAGACAATAGACGTTGATGGAATCAAAGTTCGGATACAGATCTGGTAAGTCCAATTATGGATAATACACACCAGTTTACCAACTGTAATCATAGAATGACTGAATTCTAATTGTTCAGTCAACATGTGTTCTTTTGTGTACTGTAAATTCCATTCACATCTAATCAGAATATGAGGAAATCCTTCCTTCTGTTGAGATTCCTTTTTCCACCCAAGATTTAAGTGTCGGAAACTTACCCCATCACTATTCTGTCCTGTATTGGAGGATGTGGTGGAAGAAGGAGCCACGCTGTGTAGTACAGGAACAGAATGGTCCGTGGAACAGCTAACTGTTCACTGTTTACAAACTGGCCTTTTAAAAAATAAAATAAAGATTTAAAGGCTATGTTTCTACATCTGTTGAAACCCCTCCGCTAAGCGTGTTGCTTGGCGGGGATCCCGACCAAGCACATAGACCTTACCTGTTTAGACATCTGCTGATGCAGAGGCTCAACGTACTACATTCAGCCCTGTATCGGCGGGACGGCTCGGCGCTGTGAAAACACAGCATCTGCCGTGCAGGTAAAGTCTGTGCTCTGTCGGGGCCTACCACCAAGCAATATGCTTAGCATAGGGGGTCCTGGCGGATGTGGAACCCCCCCCCCCCACCTAAATATCTATAATTCAACTTGGTTGAGAACCCTTGGCTCATGCTTATCCACACGTTTTATGTGCACCTTGTTATCATGAAACTGTTAACAGCTTTGCTTGGTAGAAGGTGGTTATCTTTTCTAGGAAAAAAGCTATTCTAGGTCCCTTTCAATGCAGAATAAAGTTACATTTCTATATGGAATTTAAACGTCATGGCTCTTATTTTTCTATAGAATGGAAACTTCAGTGGTGTATTAAGCAGCATTGGCTTTAATCCAAGTAATTCAATGCAATGCAACCTTGGCAAAACTGAAAAATTTAAGATTCAGAAATCGGTATATTAAGTTGCTCAAGCCAGTATGTATAACATTTTACATATATTCATAATGGAAAAAGTAGGATCGGTGCCACAACCCAGAGAATGCATCGCTTTGGTGGTGTCCTTGTTTCTAAAGCACTAGGCACCTTGCCATGAAATCTTTTAGGACATTTGGGCTGAATTTGTGAATAACCCTACTTCGTCAAGTGCAAGTTGTTTTGAACTAGAGCATAAAGCTTTGCTCTAATTCATGTATTTTATGCATAAATTAAGTTAAAAATTTGACTTGCCTATGAAACCTTATTTCATTAAACTGGATGTGCTAGAGCAGTGGTGGCGCAACAGAGTTGATATGGAGGGCCACAAATGCGGCCCTCGGCATCACTAAAGGTCCGCACATAACATTTTCAATCTATGCTGACTTGTATACGCATTTTATAATGAAAAAATTACAGCAGACATTGTCATTTTTAAATAACAAAACTTGTTTTAAACTATACTTCAAGCATTAGGCAACACTGTAGTATGGTAAAGCACATTTTGCGTCATATATGTAATCGAAGGTTATGTGCCTCATAGATATAATCAAAGTCTTTGATATCTATGGGGCACAAACCTTTGCTTAAAAAGTTATATGCCCGTATTCTCAGGTTATGTGCTGCAAAATATGTTAAACAATCAGCACCTGTTTAGTGAAATAGTGGGAGTCACTGGCAAGGGGGGCCGCTGAATAACACCCAAAGGGCTGCAGGATGGGCACCTGGGTGCTAGCGCAAAAATTTTCCTAAATGTTCCTACTGCCCTTCTCTACATCTTTAGTAAATTTGGTGGTGATCTCGTCTTCGGGGGCTTTGCAATAACGCACAAAGTCCACCAACCAGATTTTGCAATTTTCATCTCTCTTGAACCAAGTATAAGACAAATTAGATTTAAATGTGAGGATATATGTTTAGTATTTAAGTTCTTCTTTTACCATTTCAGAAAGAACTGTTCATTTGATTACAGTTGCACTTGAAAACCATGTTGGATTCTAGATGTTTCTTCTGGTAACCTAAATATTGTTTTTAAAGTGATGCTTCTGAAATATTTATACAACCACTTTGCAGGTAATTAGTGTGTAAATCCATGACACAGCTGGCTGTGTGGAGTTCAATAATGTTACTGCATGACCAAATAACTAAGTAGATTTCAATTTCCTGCAGAACTGTCTACAATCAGTGCTATGACTGTGATAATTTGTTCCAACAAGATGTACTTCATAGTAGCTCTTACACTCCATTAATCAAGCCTGTCAGTGTTCAATCACTTGTAATTAACTATGTATGTGCGTTAACATGTAGCATGCGTTACTGGAACCTGGTTACCACTGCCGTAGAGGTAAAAGTTGAGTAGTTCTGCAAGCACCTGAAATTTGATATCTGATATCCATAAAATAGTTTTTGTGATGTAGCTGCTAAGATTGCTTATCTTCATCCTTCATGGAAAAGACTGGAGAGAGTAAATACACCTGTTCAGTGTTTGTTCTGTCCATGGCACTTTTGTGTAGTTCATTATTCATTTTTTTTTTTCTGGGATTGAAAGATCCAAACAGTTATTAAATATTATCATTTATTTGTATAGCGCCAACATATTACGCAGCGCTGTACAATACATTAGAGGGGAGATGCAACACAATATAGTACACACAGGTACAGGTTATGACACAGGAGTAGAGGACCCTGCCCGGACGGGCATATAATCGAATAGATCAGAGTATATAATAGGTGTGGGGCGGGCGGGGAAGATATGTCAATCTAACAGAGAACCAACATGTTGGTAAATGCCTGGTCCCCACCCAAAGTATTGGTGATCGAACAGGGATTTATCAACATGTTGGTTCTCAGTTTGACATTTCTTGAAAGAATAAGTAACGGAAAGAAAGGGTGGCCGCATTCGACTCCACTGGATTAATTGAACAAGTATTTTCTTGTTCGATTCCAAAAGAGCGCCACAACCACGATTGATCCTTCAGGAATCAAACTAAAAATCGACCCCCCCCCCCCCCACTATTTTTAAGCTTGTGTTAGTCTTTAAGTCAGAGAATATTTTTTAGGGTTTTTATTCTCCTACTGCAGCGGTTCCCTAACTTTCATAGAACATTATAGAGCCCACCCTCCCCATTCCCGTACAGGTTCAGAATGAGGGCCAGTGCCCCCCAGTTTGGGAACCACTGTCCTGGAACAAAGAAAGGCCTTCTCTTAAACCTTTTTCACGCAATAAAAAGTAAAAAAATGTCTGAAAGTGTTTTAAAGTGATAGGGGGGGGGGGGGG
>CM070043.1:4192639-4209106 GCA_036250615.1 Ptychadena robeensis
TGGCCACCTTTGCTTGTTATATAACCTGGTTGCCTTGTCCAACCATCCAGTCCTTCATGTATTCAAAGAGTAACAAACAACCCGTACAGATTTGGTTGAAAGGGTAGGAACTATACCCAAGGGGTGGCCAACCCCTGAGGACTTTTAAGGTGAGTATTTAGTATATAAGTAGTTCCAGTCGAGAGATAAACGTACATACTTTTATTATCGCAACATTAATACACAAAAGATCAAGGTCACAAACAACTTCACCATAAAAGTTTTACATTCTGTGGGGTTCCTCAAATGGGGAATTTGAACCCTTTGCATTTAAAATCAAACGTTACTGATTGTGCCGATATACAGATGGTGCCAAGCAGTTAGTATTACACAATATTCGTACTCCAAACTCGTCCGACGCGTTTCGTCCTTTTATGGGCTTCTTCAGGGATCTAAAGAAAAACCTGAGGACTAAGACATGGACTGAAAATTTCTATTTAACAGAAGTCCTATGGACTGAGACGCTGGCATAACAACCCAAAAGCGGATTCCAAGACCTAAGACTTTACCATTGGACATGCCTGAAACACTGAGATTTGACACAGACATGGACCAGACCAGATAAGAGGACGTTTGACCGCAAAAGCGCTTAGCTCGTGAGTACTCACACATGGTGCAAAATCCCTAAGGACCCAAAGTTCCGGACACACGGTGGGTGATCCGGGAGGCGTCAGCCCGTGGAGACCGTCCTTGGCACATGGATCATAGACATATTCGGTAAGCCTCCAAGAGAGATCCCTGAAGAAGTCCATAAAAGGACGAAGCGCGTCGGACGAGTTTGGAGTATGAATATTGTGTAATACTAACTGCTTGGGACCATCTGCATATCGGCACAATCAGTAACGTTTGATTTTAAATGCAAAGGGTTCAAATTCCCCATTTGAGGAACCCCACAGAATGTAAAACTTTTATGGTGAAGTTGTTTGTGACCTTGATCTTTTGTGTATTAATGTTGCGATAATAAAAGTATGTACGTTTATCTCTCGACTGGAACTACTTTTCTACTAAATACTCACCTTAAAAGTCCTCAGGGGTTGGCCACCCCTTGGATATAGTTCCTACCCTCCCAACCAAATTTGTAGTTAAACGGATGTGGTGAGGTAAAATGGCTACCATATGATCCCCCCTCCCCTTCACTTTGAATTAACCCGTACAGATGCTTATATATTAAAATGGTTTACTGATGACCGAAATGACAGAGCAATGGACATTACACAAAGTTACAGACACTACTAATAACACAAGATATAACAACACTACTATAACACAATACAAAGTGTACCAGCACACACAGCAGCCTCGATTCCTGCACCCTGGGTGCTAAACAATATGGCTTATAATGTGCATGTACTGTATATACAGTTTATCCATACTATACCATGTATACAGGATTAACACTTCTACCCAAACCTGACCATTAGTAAATGACATATAGAGACTCATGCATAAACAGCATATATATCTACTGGTCTATCAATAGTGATGGGACCGACTGTTCGCCGGCGAACTATTCGCGGCGAACATTGCATGTTCGCGTTCGCCACCGTGTTCGCGAACATATGGCGAGTTCGACCCACCCACCTATCTTTTCATTGAAGAAAACTTTGAACCCGTGAGTCACAGTCCAGCAGACATAATCCAGCCAATAAGCACCCACCCCCCCCCCCCACACCCCCCCCCCCCCCCCACTCACGACCATCCCACCCTCTATAGCATAGCAAGAGAGAGATGCCATTCACATGCTGATTGAGAGAGTGGAGAGAGTTAGAACAGAGCTGCTGCTGCATAGGGAACTATTAGCTGCCTGTGTTCTTCTACAGTCTACTCTTCCTCATGCTGTTACTCTGCTGTCAGGACAGAGTCCTGAAAGACCCCAAAAGCCCTTTTAGGGCTATTTATTGCTACCCTGTTGCCTGCTGGCTTGCATGCCAGGCTGCTACCAGGGATTTTCAAGCCACATCCACAGTGCACTACTGCCATGCTCAATCTGGTGGCACTAGTTATCACAGGGGATGTTTTCACCCTACAACCCTGTGCCAACGTGTATGCGCCCACACTGCCCAGTGCCACCCATACTATTGGTGGCCACTTTGTTACTAGCCAGGGGATTTTTCACCCTATTTAGGGTATAAGTACCTATGCAGCGGCTTTCCGTCCCTTACAGCCTTGTGCCCAACTGTGTGTGCGCCACACTGCCCAGTGCCCACCCATACTTATCTGGTTGGCCCACTTGTTACTAGCCCGGGATTTGTTTCACCCTATTTAGGGTATGTAGCGATGCAAGCACGGCTTCCGTCCCTTACACGCCTTGGTGCCAACTGTGTGGTGCGCCCACTCGCCCAGTGACCCACCCCATACTGATATCTGGTGGCACTTTGTACACCCAGGGGTGTTTTTTTCACCCTATTGTAGGGTAATCAATAAATATTGCAGGCTTTCCGTCCATTAAACCGACTCGTGCCAACTGTGTGTGCGCGCCCACACTGCCAGTTGCCCAGCCACAGTTATCTGGTGGAAGGTTATACCCAGCAATTTTTTTGTACCTATTCATAAAGGGTATAACTAAAAAGTAAACGGCTTTCCATCCAATTACAGCAACGCCTGTGCCACACTGTCCAGGCCAACGCGCCCAGAGTTATCTGTGCCACAGGGCCTTGTACCGACAAAACACAAAAATTGACAAGGCAGAGGCAGACCATCCCGCAGGGGTTGTGGGTGGTCGGGTGTGAAATTCCTTTGGCCCTCCAGAATTATGGCCAGTGTATCAGCAAGCCACTACCGTCAACACAAGAAATGCTGGGGACTGTCGTTGACTGGTTTACACAGAGGGACACTCAATCTTCCACATCCACCCACTCCTGGCCATGGACACAACCATCCTCCGCATGCTCGGACTGCTGACACAAAGGAGACACTCAATTCCACTCCACCCTCCTGCACCACCAATACGTACAAACCGGACACCGCTACAATTTGACCATCAGAGGAGTGTTTCACATCCTTTGAAGAGGAGATGAGTGATGCGCAACCATTATGCAAAGCACTGTAGGTGACACGACATGCTCCTGACAGGTAGCATTACACACATGGAGGTGCGGTGTGCATGCACGGTGACTGTGTGTACCCGCTGCGCTTCCTTGCTGAGGGTGTCCGATACAAGTGAAAGCGAGTTGAAGATGAGGACGATCGGTGTCCGTGGAGTGCACGTGGGTGCCCACACCAAGAGAAGAAACACCAGGGGAAAGTTCAGATGGAGAGACAGAGAGGAGGAGAGCGAGTTGTAAAGCAGGGGGAGGTACATCACAAGGAGCTAGTGGCCAGTCAGCAGCATGTATCGGCCACCTGGGTCAGCCAGGCAGCACAACCAATCAACCCATGCTGTTGCCACCACCAGTATGCCATCAGTGCACAGCTCACCAGTGTGGCATTTTTTTTGTGTGTCTTCCTGCGGATAGCAGCGATGCCATTTGCAACTGTTGCAACAAGATATGAGTCGTGGGAAGTCCAAAACCCACACGTCGTACACCTGCTTGAAGAGCAATGATGTCGCATCACAAACGCCTATGGGACAACAATGGCTAGAAGCACAGCACACACACTCGAAGCCACCCTCTCCTCCTGTTCCAGCATCTTCAGCCACTCAAACCACTGCTGTCCTCCTGCCCCTCTCAACCACCAGCCACTTGCGCCCTCTCGCATTGAACAGTCCCAGCTCATCTGGCCATGGTCAGGTGTCATTGAACATGTTTGAGCGTAAAAAAACAATGTCACGAGTACCCCCCTTGCCCGGCGTCTGACAGCTGGCTTGGCGGAGCTCTTAGCCCGCCGCTTTTACCATAACCAGCTGGTGGAGTCTGAGGCCTTCAAAAAATTGTGGCTATGGGACAACCGCAGTGGAGCCCGGCATTTTACTTCCTGTTGTTTCGATTTTTTTTTTCCCAACGGCAATCCCCAATCCTTATTCCCTTGTGCGAAAAGGAAGTCATGGGCATCTTTGACATACAGTGTTGGGGCAAGGTCCCATCTGACCACTGATCCTGGTCTGCAACCGCACGGTCATGGCAGGTACATCATGTACAATGCCATTGGGTGAAACCTGCTGACAGCTGCCCAGCATGGAATGCGTGGGTCTGCATGCCAGCCGGTTGGCTGACACCGGCCAAGACTTGCAGGCAGGCCTCCTGCCACCTCTTCTCACTCTCCGGATCTTCTACTCTACTCTCCATCCCTCGTGATCCCTCTTCTCTTGAGCGTCTAGCTCCACCTCTCCTGCATCCCTGGCTCCACCAGGGGCTATTCCACATCCCGGATACGACAGTGTCTGTGACGCTGTCTTTGGGACTGACTTGCCTGAAAGCGAGAGCCACACCGGACCACACTTCCTGTCCGCCCTTAATGACACAGGTTGGCTCAGTGGGCTACCCCGCACCAACTGGAGATTGGCAAATGGTGTGTGGGCAACGGAAGCAATCTGTTGGCGGCAATTGAATTTGTCTGGTATTTTTTTGCCATCTTACTGGACGCCTCATGGCGCAATGCCTGTAGCTTCATGCATCCTTTTGAGAGAGTGACAAACCTTGTTAGTGGCAGCGAAGGCACAATCACAGACGACCACTCATCCCATTTGCCTTCTTTTTTTGTCCTGGAGCGTGCCCTATGGCGAAGAGTGCTGATCAGGCTGTTTGGATCACGTGAAAGGATATTTTATGGTATGGTCACCATCGACCAACATGACTTAGCCAGACCCTCGCTTGCCGGACCTGCGGCAATGCCTGGAAGAGGAGTCCAGAGAGGAATTGGCTTTCAGGAGGAGATACCAACCTCAACAGTCATCCCACGGTGCTCCTTGTCGTCACTACCTATCGGGACTCGTGGTGTATACGTGGCTGGGGAAATGACATGAGTTGAGGAGGAGGAACGGGAAATAAATAGCTCGGCATGCCATCCTCGTGCAATGGGGTCTTTCATGCTGTCGTGGCCTGTTGAGGGACCCTCGTATCAAAAGGATGAAGGAAAAATGATCTGTACTGGGTGGCCACACTACTAACCCTGCTATAGCATAAGTGTGGAAATGTTACCGGTTTTCGGGAGGGTATCTGAGAGGAGGATGCGACAGTTGAGAGCTAAGCTACAAAATCTGCTCTTACAAAACACTACAAACAAAACACTACACCGCTTTTAAGGGCGAATGTCACACGCACACGATGGCTCACTAGGAAGCAGGTGGACCCATATCGACTGCCTACAATCAGACCGAGCTACCCACGACCTGTGCCGGCAAGACAGGGGCGGCTTCACACGACATGCTGTTTTGATGAGGGACATGCGGAGCTTTTTAACGTCCTATGCATCGTCCAAGGCGCGTCGGGATCCACCCTGAGAGAACGACTCGACGACCGACAGATTGCAGAAAACTACCCTCCATCGCCTTTAACGTAGCGGATATTGACACTCTGAGAGCGATGGACCATGTTGACTACTGGGTGTTGCCAGACTTGACCCTGTGGCCAGAGCTATCCCAGTTTGCTCTTGAACTTCTGGCGCTGTCCTGCCTTCTAGTGGCCTGTCAGCAAAGGACACCTTCAACTGCTTCTGCAGGCGTAGTGACAGACGAAGCGACAGTTGACCCTCGGTCAAAAAAAGTGGGATTACCCCCCACCTTACCTGAAAATGAACAGGGCATGGGATCCAAAGGGACTGACAGTGGGGGATACGTTTGCCTATGCAAAAGGCCTGTATTAACATGCCTTGGCCTAACAAATGGTCCCCACGACTGGCTATACTGGATGACTTTCAGACATGAATCCTCGACCCCGCCACCAACTAGGGTTCAAGCCGCAATTTTTCTTTTCTATTAGCCATTCTGCCCTGGAAAACATCACATTTTGTCTCCTGGCCGCATGCTATAACAGCGGCTGCTACCATACCTAATTTTTATGTCAAATGTACCGATGACAAAATTTTATGGTACAAGTGTACTTGCATTAAAACAAGGCACATACCAGTGCCACTTCCCTTCCTGATCGCTACCCCCACCGTTGTCGTGGTGAAGGGGCTTGCGTATCACAATGAAGCGATCACCAATCCAATGAGTGTGTTGCGCCATAGTTTGGCACACCCCAGATTGAGAAGGGCGCATTGCCTTTCATAGTGATACAGTCAAACAAGCGATCGGAGTTTGAATAATTTGTCGTATGAAAAACCACGATTTTTTTGGATACCCCAACTAAAAAAACGGATTGCCCCCATCGGCCCCAGGACTTAACGCACAAGGGACCCACGGTCCTGAGAACGAGACGGTGAAATCCTCCAAGACCCCCCCCCCCCCCCTCCCTCTAGGGCAGTGAGTTCAGAACCAGTGACAGATGCAAAGTCCAGGGTTTGTGGCAGGGGTCCATCAAATGGGAGATCAGTCCTCCAATCAAACACGCGTCCTAAGGGGTAATCCAACTCAGCTGCAACTTTAGTTTAGCCCCATTGACTAGTCATTGTAGAAGATCCTTGGTGCGGATTTTACTTGCGTGTAAAAAAACCAATTCTTGTTCTGGAGTTTTGGGCCATGGATTCCCCTCTGTCATGCATGGACCTAGTGTGTTTGACCCCTTGAAACAACTTTTCGCCCAACACTATTGTGGCCAGAAGGGTCCCCCTTTTGTTTTGTTAAAACTGCGCCTCTCATTGAAGTCAATGGCCGGGTTCGCCGGGTTAAGCGAACTTTTGCGGAAGTTCGCGTTCGCCGTTCGACGAACATATCAAATGCCGGGTTCGCGCCATCACTATCTATCAACAGGTATAACAAAGCAGAACTACAAATATCTATATGTACACATATAAAGTCTACTAGGATATTATACTTATATACATACACATGTATAACCAGATATACTTAGCTTGCACTTACCATGTTCATTCAATGGGGGGTCCAGGAAGGAAAGAGTTCGCTCCCAGGTTTTTCCTAATATATATATATATATATATATATATATGGTCCCAGCCCCCCACCAACTCAAATGTCCTCCCCCATCACTGAATGTTGTCGAACAGTGTGCCCCATCCTGCCTTTGATATGCTAAAGAGGGACACACTGATTACTGGACATATCATATTTGAGTCTGGGACTGAGATATATATTTCCTTGTAACATAAAGTCTTTAGATGTTTCTTCACCAGAACCAAGGCCTAACCAAAATTTTTGTTTATAACCCCAACTATCATCCCTTCTTCACCTAAAAGTTGATCACATTGAACATTTACTCATGTATAGCTTGCTGTACACAAGAGAAGTTATTTACAAGAAATAAGGGTTTTCCTAGAACAGAACAGAGTAGCTGTTATTTGCTCTAAACACTGAGAAAGAGAGAGGTCAACTTCCATAGGGGCCTTCCATTCAGACAGCATGTTGACATTTTTGCTCAGGGAGAGAATTCAGTCCCTATGAGGCAAGACTGCAATATTATTAAAGCTTAAGGTCTAGATTTCGATCCTTACAAATGCCCTTTCCTGACCAGAGCTTTGTTGGTAATGACCCCACTTAGGAAATTGTTCACAATTATGGCTTGGTGTGGTGTAAAACATGCCTTCAGACTCTCAGGGTGCTGTAAGGTGATTTAAAGCATTAGTATAGCCATTATATTAAAAAAAAAAAATTGTCAAGGAAATCATATGTTGTCATGTAGATTAGGTAACCGGTTAAAACAAATTCTGTAAGAATGATTATTAATGTTATTAATGAACTTATAAGATGACTATATTTTAATAGAGTAATGTAACACAGCTTTGTTCATTTGTATAAGGAAATGTAGGATTTTGCAAACCAATAGCTGCGGCTGATTTTTTAAAATAAATATTGAATTCATGTTCTATCACTGATCAAAGCTGGAAACATTGCCAGGGAACCCCTTCTGCAAAACACTGTATATACAGAGCGACTGGTGGCTCAATCATTGGTATCTGCTGAATATTTTCTAGGTAAACAAGCTTCTGAGCTATTTAAGGAAGGTCTGATGTGGTTATCAGGACCCAGGACTAGGTGGTCAAATTAACTAATGGAGAGCCGGTGGCTGCTAAGGAGTACTTCCATAATTCATGGCCTGACTCAAGAGCGTAAAGACACAATGAACTAGGCACCTGCAGCCTTGGTGGAGGACTAGGTTCCAGACTGACTTATGGAGAGCATGTGGCTACTATACTGCTTTACCATGAATCATGGTAATATTGCGAAGACTCCTCTGGTCTTGGCACATGCAGCCTTGGTGGATGATTAGGTGGTTGGACTGTAGTCGTGGACTTGCATTTGTGCGGTTTTGCATCCCCTGTTGCTTGTGATTCGGGGTTGCTTCTTTTCTCCTGGGGGGCGGGGTGGTCTTGCGGGGTGCGTCGGGGGGGGGAATGCGCCTTGGCATTATTTGCGGGGCGGGCTGGTTTTTTGTTTTCTTTCACATGTTTGATTGGTATGTTGTTTTGTGTGCGAGCCTTCCCCTTGGCTTGTGTTGTCGAATTTGATGGATGGGGTTTTGGTCCTGCCTGACTCTCCTCAGCATTAGGAGGTACTTCTGTGTGCTTTTCTCTGGGGGTCCGTCTTGGGATGGCCTGGGGATTCCCGTTGGTCACGCGGGCGCTATACTTTCTGTTTTCATCAATTGTTGTATCCTTGAATGTTGGCAAACTGCACGTCACAACAGGGAACTATTTAATTCTTTTTGCATAGTTGTTACTTTTCTGTAATGGTATTTTTTTGTGATTTGAAAACAAAAAAAAAACATGTGACGAAACTGCTTTACCATGAATCATGGTAATATTGCAAAGACTCATCTGGTCTTGGCACATGCAGCCTTGGTGGATGATTAGGTGGTTGGAGCTGTTATTACTGCATAGCAGCCACCTGCTCTCCATGACTCATGGCATGGCTTACAGCAGTAAAGCCTCAAGTGGACTGGGCACCTGGAGCCTTGGTGGAGGACTAGGTGGTTGGAGCTTACTAATGGAGAGCCGGTGGCTGCTTTGCAGTACTACCAGGACTCATGCCATGGCTCAGAAGTAAAATCTCATGTTAACTTAGGACCTTTGGCCTCGGTGGACTAAACCGGGGATGTCGGATCCCTGTTGGAAATGGATACAATTTTCTTGGAGTGGGATCGATGGCTCCACATGGGCTGCATTCGATTCCGGAATGATCGAACCCGCACAGCGAATGATTGAGCAGTGTACCGCCGGCTTAAGAGGCTGGGTGGAGGACTGGGTGGTCAGAGCTGATGGAGAACAGGTGGCTGCTAAGCAGTATTACAATGACTCATGGCATGGCTCACTGCAGTAAATACACATGTGGGCTTGGCACTTGCAGCCTTGGTAAAGGCCTGGGTGGGCAGAGAGGATTGAGGGAGAGCAGGTGGCTGCTATGCAGTACAACCATGATTCATTAGTTGGCTCAAGGCCCATGTATACACTGTCCAGTTATAGACCGATATATATAAAATACACATAAATTAAGTGTTTGATTTCCTAATGTTACATGACTATTACTGGTAATTTCGGTTAAGTAATTGTGTTTCTTCATAATTAGCTGCTGTTTGCCAACCAACTTGCTGTATGGCTATACAGACATATAATACATAAATGTTATCATTTCTAGGAAGCACATGGAAGCCCACAGTGTGACAAATTAAACAAGGAACAGAAAAGCTGATTCTCATCTGTGCTCGTGTGGCTGACATATTGCACCTTTTTTATACGTCCTGATATTTTTACTAATTAACCAAATAAAACTTTTTTGGTTTTTTTTAGGGATACAGCCGGGCAAGAAAGATACCAAACAATTACCAAGCAGTACTACAGAAGAGCACAGGTAAACAGCAATCCTTGTTTTTTTGGTTTTTAATAAAAAAATTTTAGAGCCAAATACATAGATTGTTTTGCTGGTTATGTGTATCTAATAATAAAGCGGACCTACCACCTGGGAGGTCAGTCAGCATTATCGTCTGCAGCTCACCCTATACTGCTGAGATCCGCAATTGTAAAAAACAAATCTTATTCTGACAGCTGGAGAGGAGCTGGTTATGAGTTCGCCTTACGTCACGCCTAGGCAGCCGAAGTGGTGTCTCGGACATCTCTCCCAGGCAGGAAATCGTCAGCAGCTGATCCCCCCCCCCACGAGTCTCTGCAGCTCCGGCAGAGAAGAGACAGGAGGGGGAGGTGGAGTGAAGGGGGGGGGTCAGTGAGGGCGGAAGTCTGCATGTTTCCAGGAGCCAAGACGCCAGCATGAGAACTGCAAGCAAGTGAAGTGAGTATAGTGTAGGGTTTTTTTTGTGTAGCAGTTTTCCAGCATCTGAACAGCTGACAGGTGAGTATTGTGTCTGTTTAATGTATGTCTGTTTTTTTTTATTTCAGTTTAAAACTGCTTTAAAGTCTACTCAAAGCTAACATTGCTTAAAAGTCTATCTGCATCCTCCTGAAGTATCAGATCTCAAATATGGTACTTCTATGGGCATTACCAGGTCTTGATTTCTGCTAACCTGTATTCCAAGTCTGTGGGTATACTTGGCCTGTGGCCAAGAAATGAAGGCCGTGGATGTTTTCAAATTTGACATTTGGTTTTACATGTGTTTTAGTATTACAATTTGCTTGTTCCAAATTTAGTGTTTAAGTAAAACTTAAGGTCGTTTCCATATGAAAAGGTGTATCACTTTGACAATGATCACATGCATCAACATGTACTTGAAAAGCCTCCCTAATTGTGACTCCTTTTATCAACTACAGTTCACACGGCTTGATATTGGAGACGTTTAAGGTTCCCTGCAGCAGCACGATGTCATTGTACTGCTGTCAAATATTGGAGGAGCTGGAGACCCTGCTGTCTCCATGCGAAGCAACGGACATCGACTAATATCGCCGCATATGATATGGGCCAGACAGATGGTCTGAGCGGGCACGGCACTCGATGCGGCCATCGATCTGTCCCATATCTACATGTGTGTTCCCAGCTTTACTCCATTTTACCAAAAGTTTTTTAAGAAAATATTTCAAACATCAGGAGGCTTTCAACTATCATCTTAACAAAATGGCGCCGATCAGGCCTCCAGCTCTGGATAGACAAGAAATTGTGCAGAGAGATTGAAGGTTGAACTGTACACCCTGTTCAAATTGTTAACTCTAAAGGCTTTAAAGTCTGCAATACTTGTGCTCTGCTCAACCAATAAACTCCAGCTTTGGAGCTCCAAAGCCATTGGGATCCAGAATTGTTGCAGGGGGCCGCGGGACATTCATGTGCAAATTGGCATATTCATATGCAAATTGGAATATCTTCAAAGAGCACACCTGGAATATCCACCCCATTGTCATTCCAGATGTGATCTTTGAAGTTAATCCTTTCAGAGAATGCCATTGTATTGGATACAGTGATAACTGTATCCAATACAATTCAAAACAAAAACAAAATAAAAATGTTATTATAGACAAACCTAAATACTGTTTTGAAATCAATAAATACTGTTTTGAAATCTTTCATACCAAATAAGTATTTAAGAGATTTAAGCATTCAAATGATACATTTCATAATTTTTTTAATGTACTTTTTTTTTATAATAATTGTGTGTTTCAAACATTATTATAGTCCGGATGTCTATTAGACCCTTGTACGGACAGATTTTTGGAAGTTACAGACGTACAACACAAAAAAAATTCCATTAGAGTCTATGGAGCGCTTCTGGTACAGAAATCTGGACCTTGCAAGAGCGCTAGGGAGGTTAACATTTAAAGCTAGCCATACACGGCACGGATTCCCTGGCTGATCGATTCACCATCCGATCGATACCGGCGATTCCGCCGGGATCCTCAGGTGTGATCGATTGGCCAATTAAGGAATCCGATCGCTGCATACCACCTTGTCCTGCCGGATCCGTGTCCGATTGATCACCTCCCGGAATGCAACTCCCGCTGATCTGGGCAGAATCGGACCCGAAAGACCAACATGTTGGTTCTCTGGCGGATCCGATTCTGAGCCCCCGATCAGTCGGACCCGATCGGACGGACAAGGTGGGCTGCACGGGATTCCGGCCCGATCGTTTCGCGTGCACGCGCCCGGAATCGATCGTGCCGGAATCCGGTGCGAATCCGACCCGTGTATGGGGGCCTTTAGCTGCGACCTCACAGACACGGAGCGCCTCCAAGTTGTTAGTACCCCTTTTGAGTACCAGAGTACCACTTATGTGCACCCCTGTATATAACTACCTTTCTTGGTTCTAACACAAAGCTCTTCTTCTGTTTCTATGCCTCATTGTAACAGGTGTAACACTTTAGTTTTAGGGTCTGTTAGTAGTAATCATTATTTGTTTATCTCCATTGCAAAGCCCTCAGGATAAACAGTGCTAGCATTTTTGTTATTAAAATGGAGAGTAATAATTATGGTAAATTACAAATCAGCATGTATTGTATATTTGAATGAATGTTACTGAAACAGAAAGCTGAAACATTGTTCACATGATAAGAGGCTGCAACTGCAGATATAGTGGTTGGCCTGCAGCAACCCTGAGCTGCGCAGTTCTCCTAATGATGTGCTATGGCCCAGAAAATGCTCCATGTATCTGAACTAACAAGCCTAGTTGGGTCTTGTTAAAAAGTGCTGGCGGGAGTAATGACCCATTTCTGGTAAATTATGCCTCTATGCTTTCTTGTCTCGCTACCTATTTTGTTTGTAGAATATTCTCTAGCCACAATAAAAATTTTAAGTGGACATATCACCTCACTGGGCACTGATTTTAGTGCAATCGCTACCAAAAAAAAAAAAAAAGTTTCTTACAGCAGAAGAGGTGATTTTTGGGATCTCCCCTCCCACTGTGTGTTGTCCCCGCCGCAGTGTGTTTTGTAAATACTGCCCACAAGGGCACCTGGGATGAAGTGCCGTAGTCCCATGGGATTTTGATGGCGGCTTCACATGTGTGATGTAATGTAATCAAAGCTCCATCTAGTGGCCGTTTTTTAAAATTACAGCTTCGTAATCAAAATGAAGTATTTATAAAGTGTGGACAGAAAAGCTTCTCTTTGCCATTACTAAACATGATGGCTTTGGGAATGAGGAAGTGAGGATGGTAAGTACTTTTTTAGAGTATAGAACTGTTTTAAGTCAACTTGATCAGGGAGTTGATAAGTTATAATGATCCCCTCTAATGTGAAAAGTAACCATAAGTCTATTGATAAGATAATATGGACTTCTGTGGAGACTATGGCAAATCGCTCTTCAATTATGCTGTGTGTCTGTTGGTTGTGTTCAAAGGAATCCTTATACCAAGTGTCTAAATGTGATGAGCAAACTTTTTGGGTATTTTTTTTTTTGATCCTTTAGAGCTCAATTAGGTATAAACTCATGGTCACAAAATCATATATAGCTTTTAATGTAAGAATCATATATACTATTTATTTAGTAGCACCTTATACAGACATGGGTGAACTACTGACTGTGGGCCATGTTCAGCTTGTTTAGTTTTTTAATCTGGCTCATTGTTTTCAAGGTGATAAGTTTTTTTGCCCCCCCCCCCATGTTCCTTGCAATAAGAAAATATATACCATATTTTTCGGACTATAAGACGCACCTGACCATAAGACGCACCCAGTTTTTAGAGCAGGGAATCAGAAAAAAATATTTCATTTGTTTAAATTCATGTGAAAAAATCTCATGCAGTACCCCTTTTCAACCACTAAAATGGTGTCACTAGAGAGCAGACTTTAGCGTCTTGTCTTCCTCACACAGAGCTCAGAGAGGGAAGGGAGGGGGAGCGCGGGGGAATCTGCACTCTGGTGTCTCTGTCCCTTCTCTGCTGCATGTGTGAGGAAGCTGCTTGCCAGTGCAGCTTGCTCCACACACTATGCATTGGCTATATCTGCGGGGCTCTGCAAATATAGCCAATACAGTTCAACTCCCCACAGCTCTCCCGGCCAATGGAGATTACACAAAGATCACACAGCTGATGGGCTATGTCCGCTATCGGCACACAGGAGAAGTGCCGATGGAGATCACACAGCTGATCTCCTTTCCCTCTGCACACAGCTAATCTATCTGCCGTGAGAGCTGTCAGGGAGCCAAGTTGCAATCTGGGTGGTCGCAATCTGGGTGGACCATAAGACGCAGGCACTTTTTCCCCCCATTACCCATCACATTACATATATTCTTGACTGTATGCGATTAGAGCCATCATTTGCAAACAAGAAGATCTATGGATGCATTGTAGCCATATAACTTGGGGTGCTTTCTGCACAGGTACAATATGTTTTAGAATTCTTGTATAATTAAACAAAATGTTCTAGTCTGCCGCCGTATAGCTGCAGTTTAATTGATTTCATTGTATGGGAGAAGACCGATTTCATAGACAAGCTTTTAAGCACTGAGGCCACAGGTCAAGCAACACTCGTGCTGAAGTAGCTCTGTTACACCCCTGTCTACAGTCAAGAATGACATTTAGAGGGCGACAGATTAGGCTTGAGACCCATACAAATGACAGGTTAGCGTGTGGGTTGGGTGGAATGACATTTTATCTATTTTTCATTTAAATGCCAGCTTTTATAAATAATTAGAAGACCAGAGTATAGTTCACTAGACTTCTTTATTGACCAGGTCATTCCCATACAAGTCAGCTCTGAACGATTTTTTTTAGCATTGTTAATACTTTATTTAGAATATCAATATATATCTCCAGGAAGGCTGCACGTTCAGCAGCATGTATAATAACAGGAAAGAGAGTACCTGGAATTCAGCTTGACCAGTAATGTCCCTGTTGCTGGAAGATAATGGTACGTTTAGGTGCCAGTCATGGGGAGGTCTATATTATAATTGCCTGTCCGGATAAATTTAGTATGAGATTTCAAAGTAAATATTAAAGGCCAGATATACCCTTACTGGTTGTATGGTCACTGAGGCAGCACATAAT
This sequence comes from Ptychadena robeensis, assembly GCA_036250615.1. Lineage (NCBI taxonomy): Eukaryota > Metazoa > Chordata > Amphibia > Anura > Ptychadenidae > Ptychadena > Ptychadena robeensis. The sequence goes on from CM070043.1 coordinate 4,207,591, forward strand.
GGGAAATTTCTAAAATATGGTAACAAATCTTAAAAAGCCTTATTTTTATAGTAATAGGGGAAACGTTTAGACCCTGTTTCAGGTTTCTGAGTAAGTTTTTTTGCTTTGTGGCTTCCTGGATAGGAAGTAAGAGAAGATCTTCCCAGTGACCACATTGGTATGTTTATCAATGAGGCCATGGATGTGAGTGTCTGGGAAGCCTATGCATGTATTTCTATACAGGTGAATGTCCAGGGCACCCCTACCTTCCCAGTGTCATTACATATGTTAAGAAGGTGTTGACAAGCACACAGGACATGGACAGTGTGGCATAGCTGGAACTGGTAAGTAATCCACAGTGTGGTTCCGGGTTACCAATATTGGTAATTAATTTTAAACATGGAGGCTAGGTTCACACCTTTCCATTTGATGTGTGCTGACGGATTTTCATGTGAAGCAGATTTGTTGTACCAAATGAACCTGAATGAGAGCTGAAGGAAAAAAAAGATGGTGGGACTGAGGAATAAGGTCATATGTCATTCCTAATAAACTACACAAACCAACATCTTGCCAATGGGGTGACATTATACTGAAGGTAAAAGCAGTGGGCAGATGGGCAGGGCTTCATATTGTTCTACAAAGAGTTCTAAGTAGCTTGTGTTCTTTTCTTGCGCCAACGTACCCAAATAGTTCATGTACATGAATATAAAAGTTGTATTTAGGAATTTCTATTTGTTACATCTTGTGTCTATAATTCTATTTCCTGTGTTTTGTTTTAGGGAATATTTTTAGTATACGACATAACAAGTGAGCGTTCCTACCAGCATATAATGAAATGGGCCAGTGATGTAGATGAGGTATTTACATAATTTATTCTTTACTTACAGTTGGCCTGATCATTTTATTTTAAAACTCTATAAAAGCTCATGCTTTGCTCATGGCAACCAATCAACTTTTGCTTAAAACTATTCTAAAAATGGTGGAAAGAGGGTTTTTGCAATAACCTTTTTAATATATATTATATTTTAGTATGCACCTGATGGAGTGCAGAAGATTTTGATAGGAAACAAAGCTGACGAGGAACAGAAAAGACAAGTTGGGACGAACCAGGGGATGAAGGTAAGTTGCATGAAATGCAAATAAAGATTCTGTTATTTCTAGTATTCCTCCAACAGTGGCCTATTGGGGTGAATTCATACATGTGATTTTTGGCTACCAATTGTCAGCCATTGTGAAACTTCCACTGTGTGCAGTCTCTTGGCAGTTGGGTCAGATATTGACAATCGCCCCCATGTTACCTTGGGGTGTAACTGCCTGAAAACCTTCTGGGGAATGACTTATGCAGTGGTGGGCAAGTTGTGGTGAGTTGATATGGAGTGTCACAAGTGCGGCTCTCTGCATCACTAAAGGGCCGCACATAACATATTCAATCTATAATGACTTGTATAACATTTTATAATGAAAAGAGGACAGCAGGTATAGCAAAAAGACATTTTTTTTAGATTTTGTGTGTCCCTATTCTGAGGATACCACAATA
>CM070043.1:4209206-4227483 GCA_036250615.1 Ptychadena robeensis
GCTGCACAACAACCAACCGTATTTCAGCCAGTGGACACCAAATAAAAACCTCTAATGGTTTTTGGAGCATTTATTTAGACAGTATTGAAATATGTTATTAGCAATTTTTTCATCTTATGCATGTTTTAAATTTCCCCCAGTAACGATAGTTCTGCTTTCATTTGCACATCACAAGCTACTTTCTAAACCCATTGCCAAGAATCACAAAATTTGCATTTTCTCCATTTTTGTCTCTGCCAAAGACAAAATGGAAAACCTTTTTTTCAGCATTCTTGGCATTCATTTATTTTAATTTCTGTAAGTTTGCAGTGAAACAGTTAAGCCTTGTGAATGGAGATGCTCCAGGAGCATCCTTGAAATTCTTATATTAGTGAATGTGGTTCCCATAGCAACCACCTCCCATCTTCCACAAGGGACATAATGTGCACCAACTTCACTGCTGTGCATTTTATAGCTGAAAAGAGTAGAAAAATATCAGATTCTCCCCCAGGTGACCTCAAACAAGCAATAGAAACCATTGGTTTCAATTGGAAAATAGCCTCGTGTGCTGTGTGTAATCTAACAAAGAGGTATCTGACATATATTGAGTTTCTAATTAACTAGCATGCTCATGCATGTGTACATAGTATCTCTAGACATTCTAGTCATAAAATGAACTCATTTATTTTACAAAGAGCATATTTTATTGCCCCAAGAAATGCAATAATGATCATTACTCATTTTAATTTTACAGTTTACATAATCAAATACACCATTGAAGGATTTTACAGCACTGAGCTCCCCATTGTCTGAGATTGTATAGATAAAAAGTCCTTATATATGTGAGATTTTATTAGCACAGTATTTGTTGCTGTAACAGACCTGACCAATCTTGGGTCCATCAGTCTTGTTGCGTTGGCCAAGTTAAATGTTTTTCAGCTGTTGTATATAAATTATTTATTCCTTAACCCTTCACAGCTACTAAGCTGCGGTAAAAGCAATATGGGTCAACACACACATTTTCATAGAAACTTATAAATCTGCAAATAAAGTAGACCCTGAAATGCGAGAATGCTATTTCAAGTGTTGTTTCTCTGATAGGTCCCTCGTCCTAAGCACAAGACTTCAGAATATTTGTATTGTGTCTTAAACAACAAAGAAAAAACTACAGTGTTCTCTATAAACCGTGAATACTAATACCATCTACAATGATGGAATAGCATTTAAAGTTAACCTGTGGTATTAAAAAAGTCACAAACAGGTCTATGGATTTAAGACTCCAACCTTTGTTGACTCATGAGCTGATCACTCTAATATGTTTTCACAAAAAGCATGTTTGAGATCTCTACCGAAAGTCCCCCCAGGTGTTCTTTTAAGGAGCCTTATTGCACAGTAAAGCAGGGAACACACGCTTTGATATAGGAGCCGTTCGAGGTTCCCTGCAGCAGTGTGATGATGTCCGCAGCGTGATTGATGGAGCCCGCGGTCTCCATGCAAAGCAATGGACATCGACCGTGGATTACAGTCATGTCTGATATCCCTGTTTTCGAGTGGGATTGATTAGTCCCGCTCGAAAACGGGGATGGCCGCATATAATATGGTCCAGATAGATGGCCGTGAGTGCGCACGGCACTCGAATGGGCCATCGATCTGGACCATATCTATGCGTGTGTTCCCTGCTTAAGTGGTTTTTATACAACCACAGGTTTAGCTTTTATATAATTTTTTAAACCTGCACCTAATATTGAAACACACCCTTTTACTGCTAAATGACATTGTGATCTTCCCTGCTGCAACACAACAAATGTTAACCAATATGGCTTCGCATGAATTTGAATACAATGGCAATACTGTTTTACATTGATTTGGATTGGTTTTACTTTGTGAGAAGTGTAAGATATTGTTTTCTCTGTTTATGGATCCTGTGTATGTACACTAATGTTAGTGTTATGCATGCCTGTAGAACAAAATCGAAAATGGGTAAATGTATATATCTACATATGATGCATCTTGGTGTTCAAAAAATATATATATTTATATGTAAAAAAAATATAATGTCTTTTTCTACCTTGTAAAGGTCAAAGATATTCTTCATCCAGATCTTGAAAGTAATGAATAACAGATTTGCACATATAGAGTCCTGCTTTCTGTGATAAATATGAATGAACTGCAAAAATAATATGTGAACAGTTTTATTTGTTTAAAAAAAAAAGGAATGATTCTTAGATCGATTTTGTATGAGATGGTACTATGGCGCATCTGCAAAGGGCTAAGGAAAGGGCTAGAAAACAGATACTTGAATGATCAACTAAAATTTACCAACATGTCTGGTCACTAATTTTATGTTTGATTTCAATCCAATTTTTAGATCCAATTTTGATCCAAAAAGAAGGAATACATTTTCAAAAGATTGACTTGATACAGTTGTTTTTTAAGTGAATCAAATGGAAAAATCAAACCATGTATGCCCACCTTAAGAGTAAACAAGTAGTCTATGGTGACTGTATTTATTTTCAATACCTTACAATACTAGTAGGTCAGTTATAGTCATTGTGTTTTGGAATGACGTTAGGGCGTGAATTGTTTCTTCTAGAATTATTTCACTGTTGGTAGGACATCACATACCTACAGTATGTTGAATGGACAATGAAGGATCTGCAGAGTTCGGGTTTCCTTTTACTTAAGGCTGGAATAGAAGGCTTGATATATGAGCCGAGAGAGCGATCTCGCCACTCCTTCCCCGATATTGGGAGCCAGCTGTCAGCATGTCCTATACTTTAAATTGGGAATGCGGGTCCCTATTCAAAGTATAGGATATCGAACATGGTTTACCAACATGTTGGTAACCTGTTCGGCCAAGCAAGATCAATAGAAAAACGGCATACATTGGTAGATTTGTTTCAAGATTTCTGCACAGCTCAGTGCCATGAATGCGCATGGTGCTCGGCTGTGCAGAAATGTGGGGAAAAATCCCCAATATTTGTTCCTAATAAAATCTTACTGGTCCAGGAACTTACACAATAATATAGCTAATTAGCTCATAGTCTTAAGATATGTACACACTTTGGATTGTTGTTGTTGAAACCATATTTAGTAGTAATTTTCAGAGTGAACAATGAATGAGTGGTGTACAGTCAACACTTGCTTTGGAGAAAAGAGGATGAGTGGGATGCACCCCACTGTGTCCTTCTCCATAGGAAACAACAGCTGAAAAGACAGCTGTTCAGAAGCTAGATTTCTGAACATTTGTCTCAGTTGACTCTTTTCTAGTTTGTATGTGTCTAGTGTTGTAAAAGGTTGGAGAATTCTCTTTTCAATAGAAAAGTACCCAAATGCTTTAAAAATCCTGTACCATAATATATGCCTTCTGTTCTGGTTCAAAAACATGGTTTGCTGCAGTTGACAATTGTAATAATTATCCTGGGGTATTGTATAACACACAAGGATTGTGTCCCTAAGCTTTATTAAATAGATACATATGTATATTTTGGACCATAGGACGCACCCAGTTTTTAAACCAGGAAAAAAATATTTGCTATATAAAAGTGTTAACATCAGTTGGGTTAATGCAATTGATTACATGAATGCAATATTAAATTTAACCAGAAGATGTCACTAGCAACAGTACACACAACACATCACGTCACCTCTTCACTGATCGGAAGAAGGTTGCCCAGTCTTCTCTGCTCTCCTTCTCCCGATCTTGCTGTGATCGTGAAAGCTGCAGTGATTGCAGTTTCCACAGAGAGGGGGATAGATGGCAGTTCTGGGCCCTGTTGGCATAAGCAATTATACAGTTCAGGTGGGAGATCCAGCCATGGGCGGATCTCAGATTCGAAAGCTCCCCGGCTAATCTCCTTGCCGGGAGAGCTGGCATTCGGACCACAAGCAGGCACTACCCCCCCCCCCCCCCCCCCCGATTTTGGGGGTGAAAAAAGTACGTCTTCTAGTCTGAAAAATACGGTATTTCATTCAAATAGCGCTCATTTTCACATGTGTTGGGATTGAAAATAACAGTCACTTTTTAAATTAAAATTCCTTGTGCTAGCCATGTAAGATTTATACAGCTAACTCTTCAGTTTCAAAAAAGGATTACACTACTATAAACAGGTATAGATAGTTCAGCATGGGTGAAGGGATAATTCCAGGCAATGCTCACGCCTTTTTTACCTTTTTAAGTGACAAATCTATTTTGTATCTAAATCTGATGTATTTAATACTCTTGTTAAGGCAAACAAGGTCGTACTGATTACTGTAACTTGTTATCCACAGAACTGTCTATCACCATACTATTCTTATTAATTATTATAAATACAATATATGGCTGTAACCCTCAACAGGTGCCAAATGAATTTTAGTGAAAGCTGTTTTTTAATCATTTCAGTAATTAATTGTTTGGTTTTTGGCTTTTTGTGCAGTGCCAAGAGGCAGAGTAGGTCTAAATCACTGGTCCAGAAAAGCTATGTAAATGAATGTCAATTGATAATGAAGCATTCATTCTCTAATAACCAGTGAGTTGTGTTTACTGTTTGTTGTCTGTAGTGTTTAATTAAAATCAACTGGACTTGCTGTGTTTTTCTTGAAGAGATTTCGCTAGTTAACTGGCTGGCTTTCTTAATACTGGATATATATACTCTGGGGTATAACTCTCTAAAGGCCCCCATACATGTGTCGGATTCCCACCGGATTCCGGCACGATCGATTCCGGGCGCGTGCACGCCAAACGATCGTGCCGGAATCGCATGCAGCCCACCTTGTCCAATCGATCAGGTCCGATCGTTCAGGGGATCAGAATCGGATCTGACAGAGAACCAACATGTTGGTCTTTCTGATCCGATTCTGCACAGATCAGGGGGAGTTGCCATTTGTGAGGTGGAATCGGACACGGAATCGTCCCGGAATCCGCGGGACAAGGTGGTATGCTACGATGGATACCCTTAATTGGCCGATTGATCACACCTGCGATTCCCGGCAGAATCGCCGGAATCGATCGGATGATGAATCGATTGGACATGGAATCCGACACGTGTATGGCTAGCTTAATCCACATAATTTGTGAATCGGCATGAGGTCTGAGCCTCATGGAGTTAAGGTGTTACTACATTAGCATGATCGGAGCTGTGAGGTGTTATTAACCTATACAGGGAGAGGTGTTCGTATGGCATTGTATGTGGCAGACAATAGATGTCGCACCCCCAACCATGTTCAAGCTTGGTTCTCCTCCTTCACGCCTCTCCAACATCAGTCCTCCTCCCTATCCAGAATGTGAACTTCTGAATCCTCAATTGTGTGTCCTTATATCCTTTTTAGATGTAGAATGTTTTAGATGTAGAGAGCCAGTCGGATGACTAGAGAAATGTCTTCAAGAAACAAACACAGCAAGTCCAGTTGGTTTGAATTAAACAATACAGATATTTAATGACCTGGACGAATGAGAACCTTTACAGGCATTTCTATTTGTTGGTATATAAATAGTAAAGGTAACTTTTTTAGAATAGAACACTCCATGTGGCATAGACTTACTATAGTGCAGTTTTTTCTTATGCTGTTAGATGTCCTAGGTCCGATGGTTGCATCATATTTCTTCTGAGCCCAGATAATGTGGGATCCCCCATGCTGGCGTGCATCTAGATGGTCAATGGATAAGAAATGCATGAGCCTATCCATCCATCTCTCTGTTCTCACTGCTGGTGGGTGCATGTTTATGTGCATATTCCATTCCAGAGACTCACAGTTCTGCCCTTGCATTAGCACAATGCATTTGAACAAATTAATGTAACTTCACAAAGGAAAAGTTGGCAAACAGTTTCAGCAAACACTAAAATGTTTTTATAGGAGCACTTTGACATTTGTAGCTGCCAGAAATGTTGTCAAAAACACATGGACTCCAGGTAGTAGTTATACATAATGACTGACTATTTAACTACCGTATTTTTCAGACCATAAGATGCACTTTTCACCCCAATATTGGGGGGGAAATGCCTGCATGTTCAGGTACGAATGCGCGGCCACTCGCGGGTGGCGGGTGGTCGCGCCTTGGCTTCCCGCCAGCTCCCCCGGCACGGAGATTAGCCAGGGAGCTGGATGAGCTGTCAGTTGAGAGATGCCGGCTGGTGTCCGGCTCTCCTGTCTGTACTGTATATTTGCCTATGCCAGCTTAGAGCCCTGCTGGCATAGGCAATGAAGAGAGATAGATGAACTGCCATCTATCTCCGTGTCTGTGGAAACTGCAGTCACTCTGCAGCTCCCATGGACACAGTACCAGCCAGCCAGAGAGGAGAGGAGAGAATCCTGCAGTTGTCTGCCCCCCTCCTCCGCAAGATCAGTGTGGAGAATGAAGTTGTGCTGAGTGTACTGCTACTAGTGACACCTACTGGCTGAATTGAATATTGCATTCATTGAATTCATTGCATTAACCCAATGGATGTGAAAACGTATTAAACCTTTTTTTCTGGTTTTCCTGCCCTAAAAGCTGGGTGTGTCTTATGGTCCGGTGCATCTTATAGTCCGAAAAATATGGTATTTGATTTCTTCATGAACATTATCAAAAAAGATTATAAAGTCTTTGAAGTTTTTATGGCTGGTAATGCCCATGCTGGTACTATACCATGGAGAAATTATCTTTTCTCTGGGGGTAGCATTAAAACCCCCCAAAAAAGGCCAATGTGGGGTGTTATTAATGCTTTTGTCATTAATTATAGTGTTCTTGTGTGAAAACATGGTGGTTCAATGAGGCCTCGTAGTCAAACAAGTTAGTAAGACAATTGAGGATTAATTTGGCTGTGGGTAGGTTATGGTGACTTTTCAGCAGCTTCTCCACTTCAAGTGCTAAAGCTTGTTCAGAAAATAATCTATAAAAATATTATCCACATGCCCAAGATATTAGTCTTGTGTGCCCTGTTGTAATTGCCTAGTTGTTGGGTAGGAGAGACGATATAACCATATTTTTGATGTTGGGTTTTCATCTTATTGCAGCTTTGAGAAGCATATTTATTCCTAGTTAATGCAAATCTGTTATTAATTGCTGGAGACTGATGTGGAATCATTAACACGGATGTCAAGATCCGAGCTGAAAGACTCCCTTGTTAAAAGAAATCGAAAAACATTTTGAACACTAAGAGGTGTCTAGTAAATGTAGATATATATTAACCCTTTATTTTATTTTACAGGCAATGTTCACTCATTGAACAGCATTTTCACTGGACCATGAACTAAGGAGAAAATGTATGTACAAACAGATAAGTATATATATTTGGTAGTGAAAGTGTGTGTATCTAATATTGAATGCATGAGTTAATTCTAAGCACAGCATTTTATATTGCAGTGGATACCCAGAAGATATGTTTTCATGGCAGTATGCATTATGAAATCATTCTGGTATTAGGGTGAAATTCAGTCCGGCAAGTGATTATAAGAATAACACATGATGATAACAAAAGGAGAAATTTTGGTCAGGATCTTCAGAAAGGCTATGTTTGCACATAGGCGATCAGCTGCAGAACAAATAGGGACGGCGATTGCATGCATTTGCTGACGCGATCAGGCATGATTGACCAGGCGATTAAAAAAAAAAAAAATTGCTCCTATTAAAAAAATTTGCGTCCATTCATTTCTATGGGCGGCTCCCCACATTCTGATTGCGGGCAGTCGCGATTTTTCTGCCCTGATTGCGCCCACAGGTATCCACACTCGATCGCGCCCATTAGTTGAAGTGTGGACAACCCCATTCAACTAAATGGATGTGCCGCGTGTGATTAATTGCCTATGTGGGAACATAGCCAAAGTCTTATGTTTAGCAAAGCACAATGAAGTATATCGACAGAGCAAGGGTTCCTAGAAGATCCATTTATAGGCCGAATGCAAAATATTACTGTTTTCTGGGCCCCCCCCCAAAAATACCAAAAACTATCTGGGCAGAAAATTTTGGTGGCAACATCTTTGTGACCCAGTTTGGCCCAAAATATACTAGATGTGCGCAGTGAACGACAAGAACATACTTAGTTTAGGTAGGTAGATATGGCTGGTCTACATCACAAATTGTATTACTTACGTTACGTGATTATTGTTGGTTTTATTAAATTAACTTTAATACATGAACAGTATTTTTAACAATAATCCAATTGGGTCTTCATAAAGGCATGTTCATAGTTTCTGCGTCCTAGTTTCTCTTTTCCATTCTTGGAAAGTTTTGGTCCAGACGTGTAAAGGCATATTGGCCCGGTGGATAAAAAAAAAGAAAAAACTTTGCTTGGCCATTAACATAAGTAAGTATGCTAATGAATAAATGATCTAGGATGGAATAATTATAAATATTATATAAGACATCTGCTTTCCAAATGAAACAGCATTTCACTCTATAATAAAAAGGCATTGCCTGGAATGATGGTGCTCAGCATGATCTTTTGTGCTTTCATATCAATACCCTTTCTAATTTCCATGGCCAACGTAAGTCTAATGTTCTTTGGGATGGAATGAGATATTAAAGATCTTGGGTTTATCTGGTAATGAATAATTATTTACTGCTGTGAGACCTTACCCTTAATGTTTCACAGTAGGCCATCGTTTAGGTAGCAGTTGTATTTCAAAATTTATACTAATTTAATATTCAAGAACATTAAACAGACTGGAAGTTAATATTATATGAAATTATTGTGAATGTAATTAAATTGGGATTATCTACTCTAATACCTAGTGAGCTTTATTTTTACAGTACAAAGATCAAAGATTTCCATAGCAAACAATTAGGCCTTCATCTTCATTCAGTTAGGCCATAACATCATACAGATTGACAGCACAATTCCTACAGAAGTACAGCAGTGAACGTTACCATTTATATAATAGACATAGCAGATTCTTTTTGCTTTTACATGCTGAGTAGTAACCGTGGCCCCACATAAAGTAGCATTTCAGTTCGTCTGACAGGGCAATAATTCATAATTACATAAGGTTAGCTGATCTGGCTTATATACTCTGTCTGCAAATATTGTATTATCCTTTTGTACACTTTTAAGAAAACAGTATAATCACATCTGTAAATAAGACAAGAAGCTAATTAAAAGCTCTAGAGAATGATCTCATCTTTTTATGTTTGTAATCTCAACATCCTTGACTGATAAGGAACCTTCCCCCTCCCACCCAACAAACTCAATTTACCTGGCTTAATATTTAAACAGGTAACAGTGCAAACATGAACATGGAGGTGCTCCTTGCACATGTTGCTTTCCCTGCTTATAGCAGTAATGTTATTCAGAAAATGTTGTGGTATATAAAAGTATTTAAGTGAATGAAGTGCATCAACTTAAATTCATCAGTATCCATGTATACCAGTGGTGGGCAACCGAGTAGATATGGAGGGCCACAAGTGCGGCCCTCGGCATCAATAAAGGGCCACATATAACATTTTCAATCTATACTGACTTGTATAAGCATTTTATAATAACAGCAGGCATAGCTAGAAAACATTGTTTCATTTTTTAAATAACAAAACTTGATACTTCAAGCAGTAGGGAACACTGTAGTGTGGTAATGCCCATTTTTTGTCATATATATCATCAAAACCTTTGATGATATTTATGGGGCACATAACCTCTGATTTAAAGGTTATATGCCTCTATTCTAAGGTTATGTGCCACATACAATAATCCCCCATTCATTGGTGGAATAGTGGGAGCATAGGCACTCATCTGCTTAGAACAGGATATTCTGAGAGCAGGAAGTGGAGGAGAGGTGAGAGACTTGCTCAGGCGCTGTCATGTGCTCTGCCAGAGTGAGCCCTTCTGCTCCTCTTCCCTCCTAAAGAAGATCCTGGGCTCGGATAGGTGAGTTCCTATGCATGAACAGTAGGTTTTGGGGGCCGCAAGTTGAAGACCACTTAGGATGTATACTCTTAAAGCGCATGTATACTCGGTCATTAATATATATACACTAAACGCAACACTTTTGGTTTTGCTCCCATTTTGCATGAGTTGAACTCTACATGCACAAAATACCCATAACTCTCAAATATTGTTCACAAATCTGTCTAAATCTGTGTTAGTGAGCACTTCTCCTTTGCCGAGATATTCCATCCCACCTCACAGGTGTGGCATATCGAGGTGCTGATTAGACAGCACAAATATTGCACAGGTGTGCCTTGGACTGCCCACAATAAAAGGCCACTCTGAAATGTGCAGTTTGATCACACAGCACAATGCCAAAGATGTTACAACATTTGAGGGAGCATGCAATTGGCTTGCTGCTTAGCTATTGTCTTTGAAATTACCACCCTCCCATACAATTAAAACATCAACAAAAAACAAGGCAAGATTTTGATACTGTCTAGAATGGTTTTCAGTGGAGAAAAATGTCAATGTGTATTTCGGTGTAGAGCTGAGATCAGCTATTTTCTCTCTGTGACATGGCTTGTACTAAGTTATCAGAGACAGGGAGAGAGGCTGCATGGGACATTCTTAATTTCAGGTACAGGTGAGTTTTTACACGTACTAACCTATTACTGGAACTTTTAGTGGTGATCATGCAAAGATGATAATTTGGTGGTAGATCTGCATTAATGGGGTATCCCCCTCGATGTGGAATTATGATGCCAACATCAACCAAAAATGTTCAAAACAAAAGAGAAAAAACCCCCAAAAGTTTCTTGGACCAAAAACACAATGGGGGTTTTCAGAGGCATTCAAGCGTACCTTAAGGCTGCCATACACGGCACGGATTCGTGCCGGATTCTGGCGCGATGGATTCCGGGCGCGTGCACGCGGATCCATCGTGCCGGAATCCCCTGCAGCCCACCTTGCCCGTCCGATCGCATCCGATGGATCGGGGGCACAGAATCGGATCCGAGGAAGAACCAACCTGTTGGTCTTTTCGGTCCGATTCTGCTCTGATCAGGGGGCGTTGCGGTCCGGGAGGCGATCCATCGGACACGGATCCCTCCCGGTTCCGGCCGTACAAGGTGGGCTGCCACGATCGGATTCCCTAATTGGCTAATCGTTCTCACCTGTGGATGCCGGCGGAATCGCCGGAATCCATCGGGTGCTGAATCGATCAGCCAGGGAATCCGTGCCGTGTATGGCTAGCTTTAGTCTCAAACGAAATCATCAATAAATAATAATGATATATAAAATATAATTTTGTTAAATCGTATACCACTGAATTTTCTTTTTTTTAACCATATCGATGGAATGTGGTGCTTGTTTTTCGTTGAGGCCTTGTCAAAGCAAACCAAAAAAGGGCATTTCTTGAGAACGTACCAGGGTTTAAGTTAGGAATGAAAAATGAACGCATAGCTGAATAAGATCAAGAGGGAAAAAAAAGAAGACCCATAACTTAAACCGTATACAGAAAGGCAATAAACACATTTCGGGGGGTCATTTGGCATATCGCATTTCTAGAAATGATATGCGCTAATTGGGCAAGTTTGGATTATTTGTTTTCAATTTGTTCAATGATGTACTGAAGGGACCATTTTACTGTAATAGTCTTTTAAATAAGGTTTCAAAGAAAGGAATATATATTTCATAACATAGATTATTGCTTTATGGGATTGTATACCTGAAATCTGACTCAAATCCTATGCAGATTTTTCATCAAAGATATTTCTGTCCTTGTAAAAGCTTCTTTCTACCCAACTGAGGGTTCTTTAGGGAAAAGAGTGTGAACATGAACCACTTTCAGACATTCTGTACGTGCTTGTCATTGCTTTCGTGCTACATTCAACATTGTTCTTTATCCTTCTACAACAACTTTTAACTAACCGACCATGATTTGTAACAGAGAGGACTCTAGTCTTGTCTAGCCTGGTTAAAAACCTACAAATATTGTAAAGTAGTTCTATGAGTTATTATGATGAAACAAAAATGTAATTGTTCACAATGATGTTTCCTTCATTTGGTGTAATGAAGGAGAAGTGTTCAACCCAAAGAACACAATCCCCACTGTGACACATGGTGGTGGGAACCTAATGCTTTGGGGTTTTTTTCAGCCAATGGACATGGGAACCTAATCACAGTAAATGGCACCATGAAAAAAGAGCAATACTTGAGGCTTTTCTATTGGGAAGGGTATGAATATTTTGGACATGACACTTTTTGCTCAAATGTAAATAAAAACTGAGAATTTTTTTTCCACAATCATGCCTCTTGTACATCGTCTTATTATCTTTTGGGAGACACTAATGTCATTTCCCGTCAGAAAATAACTTGCTGGTTGAATAAAAGTAACTTCGAGTCAATATTTGCCAGGGGTATGAATAATTATGGGCTCCACTGTATATGTAAACCATGACTAAATGAAATGGCATATGCTAAAGAAGTCTATATAATATCTAAAATGAATACAAAATTGTTTAAATAGTTAGAAATTACATTAACACAGGTTTAAAGGTTGTTACATATCCTTTGAGAATATTACTGTTCTTCTACCAAATACAATCCTCATAAATTTCTTTAAAATTTTTATTTTTAGCTTGCAGAAGAATATGGCATGGACTTCTATGAGACAAGTGCCTGCACTAACTATAACATAAAAGAGGTAAGAAAGTTATATTAGACTTTGTATACTGTATAGCATTTCCCACCAAGTTTCTTGAATTTTACATTTCATTTTTTGCTTAAAGCTTGACTACTACAGCTAGGGTCTATTCAGAAGGACAGAGGATGAAAGGTGGACCCTTGAGTTACAACCAGCTCAACTCAAGACCAACTTTAACTAAAATTTTAGTTTTAATTTCCAACCAAATCCATAAACGGCCAAGACCATAAACGGAAAAGACCAAAACATGTTTTTGCTTGAATAGTGGCATTCATGTGACCTGATGTCACCAATAAGTACAGCACGTTAAAATGGACCATCTACAAACCACATAAAATTTTCAGCTCTATAAGTGAACTGTCCTCAAGTAGGATCTCCTCACTGAAATTATATGGTACAGCCCTTTGTAACAGAAAAGATTTAGTGGTTAGCTAAATCTTGGAAATCGGGTGGCTAGCCCCAGGGACTTTACATGGGCCCAAGATTACACACAAAGGTAATGGTAAGAAATCAATTTTATTAAGATGTTTAAAGGTAAAAAAGAAAACAAATTTAATCACAGTAACATCAACTATATATATATATATATATATATATATATATATATATATATATATACATATATATATATATATATATATATATACATACATACACATGCACATTTGTGGACCGCTGGTGGTCATTTTACAGGGCTATGCCTGTGCTCCTTCTTGCGCAAAGGCGGAGGTAGTGGTCCTGATGCTGGGTTGTTGTCCTCCTATGACCTCCTCCACATCTACTGATGTACTGGCCTGTGCTTTTAGCACTGGACACTACTCTGACAGACACAGCAAACCTTCTTGCCACAGCTCGCATTCATGTGCCATCCTGGCTGAGCTACATTACCTGAGTCACTTGTGTGGGTTGGAGACCCAATCTCATGCTACCACTTTATTATTAACATTTATTTATATAGCGCCAACATATTACACTAAGTAATTGAATGTGCTCTGTCAGGATCCCCGCCAAGCAAGGCGCTTAGTGGAGGGGGTCCCGACGTATAGTGGAAACATAGCCTAAGTGTTCCCTTTATATTTTTGAGCGGTGTACATTATTTGTCTATGGGGATTAGGAAGAAAGTTATTTTCTGGCCAGGTGCATTCCTTTAGCCTTTCCTTACTGATAGTCTTTAGTGAATATGTACCTTTTCATTTTCATTTTTCCCTTTTACAGGCTTAGTATATGTCTGTCTTTTTTGAGTAAAATTTTTAATGCGCAATGTCTGAATATGTTTAAATGATTATTTTTTATTTTTTTTTTAGTCATTTACCCGACTGACAGAACTGGTTCTTATGGCTCACAAGAAGGAATTAGATGGTTTACGTATGACTTCCAACAATGAACTAAATCTAGCAGATCTGGAAGATGAAGGCCACAAAGCCGATGCAATGGCAAACTCAAAATCTTGTTGGTGCTAGACAACTCCGAGTGGAAGAGAGAAGGATGCATCCAGTTCAAAATGGAGTGTTTATCTATGGATCTATTGTAAAGGCTCTGTGTCTGTTGGCACGTCAACCCTTTTTAATCCTTTAAGGCCCCAATTACTAGACATGACATAGAGCTTTGCAAATTTCTACAGCTATGGAATTGTTTTTATCAGAGAAAGAAAAAGACAACAATCTGCTGTCAACATCGCCATCAGGGTTCCTGATCCTCGGGTGCTTTCATGGACATTTTCCATGAAGCACGCTAGTAGGACAATGGAAAGCAATGAATACTGAATAATATATTCAGACTTCTTCTTTCCTTCTATTTATTGAAAAGAAAATGCATATAATAGAATTCAGGTAATAGACCTTATAAGATAATTCTCAGCTAGTGGACCATATGTAAGACAAAATTATAGGGGTGTGTTAAAAAAAAAAAAAAAAAATCAAAACAACAATGGCCTAAACCAGTGTTCCAATCATATGTCATATATGCTGATCTATAATTTATTATAAGTGGTATAGAATTTGTAATTTGGGAAAAATGGGAGGGGGGAGGGGGGGGGTGTTGATCTTGAACAATGAGGTCGTATTTCTTTACATTTATTTATTTTAATAGTCGGGCTGGTGGCAATGATAGACTTTGGACCAATGATATTCATCAAACGAACCTTTTTGAAATTTTCAGTACTGATGGAAATGTCGGTTTTGCCTTATTCATTAATCATCTAAAAATCTGCATCATTACTGCTTAAGAGGGGAAAAAACATTCACATCTTCCGTAATTCGCAGTTTAAATGGCTGATACTTTTTATATACATGCTTTATGCTTGAAATTCCCTCAACGGTTAGACTATGAAAGCTGCTACTCATTCTAAAGCATGCTTTTAGTCTGGATGTTCCTGATCTTTTGGCTGCAGCAGTCTGTCATATGCCTAAAATTTAGATAACCGAGGCACAAAATGCGCTGCAACACTTACTCCCCTTTTGAATGAGCTAAACTCAAAGATCTGAAATTTTTTCTACATACATAAAAGACCCGTTGCTGTCAAATATTGTTCACAATCTGTCTAAAGGTCCCCACACGCAACAAGTGGTGGCTGATTTTAATTTGATTAAATTGAACAAAAACAATTGACTGAAATTATTGGACATGTTCGATTTGCATTAGATGATTACCAATTCAATCAAAATTTACCAACATGTTCGATAACTTTAGATTGATTTTTAGATCAAACAAACAAGTCGTTCAGTACTCCATTTTCATTTGATCGAACGAAAAATCTATCGCTTTTGTTCGATCTAATGAAAATATCGAACGGGGTATGGCCCTCTTTAATCTGTGTTGGTGATTACTTC
Source organism: Ptychadena robeensis (assembly GCA_036250615.1). NCBI lineage: Eukaryota > Metazoa > Chordata > Amphibia > Anura > Ptychadenidae > Ptychadena > Ptychadena robeensis. The sequence continues at coordinate 4,224,539 of CM070043.1, forward strand.
TCATTTGCTGAGGATAATCCATCCCACCTCACAAGTTTGGCATATCAAATCAGGTGCTGATTAGACATCATGAATATTAAGGTAGCCATACACGATTTTCCACTAGATTTTTGATCATTGCGCGCGTTCACGAGATCGGGTTCTGTCCACCCTGAATCGACTAAAAATCAGATCGGACATTGAACCAACATGTTGGTTTTTTTGGTCAATCATTTTGCAATCGGAGTATGTTGGAGGACCCACAGCCCTATGCAGTAGCCTTTCTGATTGATAGATTTTGTGGAATCTGCCATTTTGAGATCGGCTCATCCAAATCAGCCACAACACGGATTCTCAAGGTGGTGTTGCATCGGGGACAAATCAGCCCGTGTATGGCTACCTTAACACAGGTGTGCTTTAGACTGCCCACAATAAAAGGCCACTCTGACATTTCTAGTTTGATCACACAGCACAGTGCCACAGATGTTGCAATGTTTGAGGGAGCATGCAATTGGCATGCTGACAGCAGGAGTGTCTACCAGAGCTGTTGCCCATGAAATGTAGCTGTGTGCAGTCTCTGAATATTGGCAAGAACTGAAAAAGGCTGTCGTATATGTTGATCCAGAGCATCCCAAACATGCCCAATTGGTGTGTCTGGTGGAGTATGCCGGCCATGCAAGAACTGGGATGTTTTCCGTTTACAGGAACAGATCCTTGTTATATGGGGCCATGTATGATCATGCTGCAACATGAAGTGATGGATAATTGGCAGAACATTGTGCCTCAGGGTATTGTCACAGTATCTCTGTGCATTCAAAATGCCATCAATACACCATCTGCCCTAAACAGTGACTCATTTGTGAATGCCTCTCCAACATGCAAGCCACCATCCATGTGAGCATTTGCCCGCTCAAGTTGGTTATGACGATGAACTGCAGTCAGGTTGAGCCCCCGATGAGCACGACGAGCATGCAGATGAGCTTCCCTGACACAGGTTATGCAAACCGAGCAGGTGACTGGTCTCAGATAATCATGGAGGTGAACATGCTGGATGTGGAGGTCCTAGGCTGGTGTGGTTGCATGTGGTTTGTTCTCTGAAAAGCCTTTAGAGATAGCTTATGATAGAGAAATGAACATTCATTTCACGAGCAACAACTCTGGTAGACATTCCTGCAGTCAGCATGCCAATAGCTCCCTCAAAGGTTGCGACATCTGTAGCATTGTGCTGTGTGATCAAATTGCACTTCACAGAGTGGCCTTTTATTGTGGGCAGTCTTAGGCACACCTGTGCAATATTCTGCGCTCTAATCTGCACCTTTGTATGCCAAACCTGTGAGGTGGGAGGGATTGTGTCAGAAAAGGAAAAGTTGGAGTTGGACAGATTTGTGAACAATATTTGTGAGTAATGGATCTTTTGTGTATGTAGAATTTTTTTTTGGATTTGCCCCTATTTTGCATGAAATGAACACATGTTGTTTTTTTACATTTTTGTTCAGTGTATGAAAACACTTAAGCTCCATACTTCTTCTAGGTCAATAATTGATAAAATTTTAAAGAATGCATCGAAATGGCAGCCAGAAAATAGGTTTCACTTAGAACTTGGTCAGCAATGGCCCCTATTCTAAAGGCAAAGACTGGCTTAGTGGTATCTGGCATGCCTTGGAAGGTGTATGTGCCTGGACCATGTAGCCTTCATGCCTGAAAGATGAATGGCTTTAAAAGCCAGGGCAAAAATGCGGCTCTTCAGACTCCTTTGTTTGTGTGACCTCAAAGTACCACAAGTACCCAGAAGTAATTTTTTTTGGTGGTCAGGTTCCTAAAAGCTAACCAAAGTTCTATATGTACCCGTACTTTTCTTTTTTCCTGCAAAGTATGTAGAAAAAGTATAGTAAAAAACATAATGCATATGGACATTATATAACATGTAGTAAATAAATAATGCATATGGATATTAACAAAGTAGCTTAGGTAATTCAGATAATGCACTAATGTATGATATGACAGAGTAGGAAACCCCAATCAGGTTTTCTACTCTTTGCGTTTTCTCAGAAAATTTTACCTGCCTAATCCACAACATGAAATGTAAAGTGCGTTCTTGACCTGTTGGTTTCTATGTTTGTAAAAATTTGTCACGTTACAATTTTACAGTCTTCAAGTAGACATGCATACAGACTAAAATATATTGCTTTTCAAAAGACTCGCCCTATATCTGTGTTAACCCATTAATAGAAGGTAATCATTCAAACACCACAATTACAGAAAGGTTGAGCACAATAATGTATTAAAACCCCAAAGGATTGGATAGCCCCACATTTAGCCCTTTAATTTACATGCAGCAGAACACAAAACAGTAGTGTATCTCCCCATAGAGAAGAAAGCCTTGACGTGGGTGGGATCTAAATCTTCATTTAGAACGAGACCCTCAAGTTAACCCACTTTTCTTCTTACGGAGTCAACTGACTTTAAGCGCACCTAAACCCACCAGACAAACTTTTCCCCCTAGCTAGCCAATCCCACATTTTTGGAGCAATATTTAAATAAAAAATTGAAAATTGTTGTGTGGAGATATTTGTACAATTTCCCCCCATACCCCACCCCCATAACGGTACAGCTCCTTGCACTGGCTCAGAACTTCCTTCAGCAGCATACAAGTTGTGTCCTACTTTAACTTTGTGTCCATTGACACGCATTGTATCTGGCGCCCTCCAGTGGCCGCTGGCGTTATTGCAGCCTTAACTCATTCAAGACTGGAAGCTAACACAATCTAAAATGGTGGCTCCCACAGACGTCAGCAGGATATCTAAAACAATTTGAGCAACTTTGAGCTATTGGGACAGTTTAGAGGTAAGTAAAAATGTAATTATTTTTTTTTTGTGTTTTTTTTTATTTTTGAGTTTAGGTGCGCTTTAACCTGTGCATAGATGCAGCTGTTTTGCTCTATTGGTGTCACATATGTAAGCATAAAA
>CM070043.1:4259767-4275315 GCA_036250615.1 Ptychadena robeensis
ATCTCTCTCTCTCTCTCCTCTCCTCTCTCGCTCATCTCCTCTTCTCTCTCTCTCATCTCCTCCTCTCTCTCCTCTCTCTCTTCAGGTGCGTGGCTGTCTTGTAGTGATGCCATATAAGGAAATTCATTTATTTTATTATATGAAGAGTCATTCATAAGCAGTTTAGGCTAGGTGAAAGAAGATAAGGAAAGGCAAATAAACTGAGCGAGATGTATGATGTCCCTTTTGCAACAAAAAACCTGTCCGTTTGCATAGCTGAATATTTTGACATAACATTCCACTTAAAATAGCACTAGCAGATGAAAGAATTATCTAATTGCAGCCAGCAGATTCCTGTAACCCTAAAATGTCTGAGGTGTCTAAATTCCTTGTCCATGATGAATGCAATAAACAGAACTTTACCCTCCAGTAGTTCCACTGTCATATTTGAGGACTTGTTTTGTCAGATCAGTCAAGATGAAGCTGTCAATGTGATTGGCAGTTATACTGAGATATTACATAAGGACTTAAGCTAGCCATACACGGCACGGATTCCCTGGCTGATCGATTCAGCACCCGATGGATTCCGGCGATTCCGCCGGCATCCACAGGTGAGAACGATCAGCCAATTAGGGAATCCGATCGTGGCAGCCCACCTTGTACGGCCGGATCCGTGTCCGATGGATCGCCTCCCTGACCGCAACGCCCCCTGATCAGAGCAGAATCGGACCCGAAAAGACCAACAGGTTGGTTCTTCCTCGGATCCGATTCTGTGCCCCCGATCCATCGGATGCGGTCGGACGGGCAAGGTGGGCTGCAGGGGATTCCGGCACGATGGATCCGCGTGCACGCGCCCGGAATCCATCGTGCCGGAATCCGGCACGAATCCGTGCCGTGTATGGCAGCCTTTAGATTAATATTAATACCTTTTTTTTAAGACTTACCATATATTTAGCCTATAACACACATTTGTTTCTTATTAAAATCAATGGGAACGGGGGGCGCAACTGGAACCGATTTTGATCCTGTTTAAATCCATACACCCTAAAACTTCACCTGCATTGACATGTCATTCCCTATGGCATTATACTTGCCTCCTCACGGCAAGACGAGCCATTATGCATGCACGGGAACCCCCAACTATATCCCAAGTATTGAAATGATTGGAAGGGAGGACATTAGATACAATATAGAATGAAGATGTAAGAAATGACAGTTGGGTACATCAGATACAATAAAGGCATACTTACTATTGGCAAAAATTGTTCAAAACAGTACTAGATAAGATTTGAAAGGGACATATCCAGGTTAAGCCCCCCATACACATTAAGATCGATCCATACAATCTTCATTAGATCTACCAACAAAAACAGAAATTGTATGGAAAGATTGTAAGGTGTATGGGGGCCTTTAGTCAGGTACAAAAACAGGAGTCCAAACAAGGTATCCAGAAGAGTCAGGCAGGCCAAAGGTTATGCCTGTGCAATCCGCCTGGTCTGGGGGACTGCATGGCAAGGATGGAAGGAAATGTAGGAGTGTATAGCTAGCCACACATGGTACAATTTTAAATTTGGAAAAAAAGATCGAACATTAATCGATGTACTGCCACATAGTGCAATCGATGATCGTTGAACGATTTTTGGTACAATCGTCGATTGAAAAGTGATCGGACAAGTTGGAAAATTTTGGTCGATTGGTTGATATTTTTTTGGCTCGATTTTGTGGCTAAATTTTTTGGCTCGATTTTTTAGGCTACTTCCCTTTAACTTCCAATTGAAACTAAAATCGTAAGAGGAATTCAATCAACGATTTTGGATTACTTCGATTTAATTTCAGTCGAAATTGTTCAATTATCGTGCTTCCCATGTGGAGAACTTTGATTAAATGACAATCGATGTTCGATTTTTTTAATCGAAGTACAAAATCTAATCGAACCTCGATTGAATGATAAATTGTACCATGTGTGGCTAGCTTATGTGTGTCTGCAAACCAAAGCTATGCCAGGGTCCAAAGACCCTAACAACAGGTAAGGAATTTTTATCTTTTATTTACAGATCGTTCCAATAGAAGCGGCTACATAATATATCAGGTGAGTATACTGGCGTGCTTTAATTGATAGTCTTCAATATGGAGGTGGCCCACCTTTTGATGCTATAACAGCTTCCACTCTTTTTGGTAGGTTAAGTAGCGTTTTTATGGGTATTTTTGACCATTACTCCATGCCAGCATTTGTGAGGTCAGGTACTTAAAGAAGGCCCGCCTTGCTTTCCCACTGTAATTCCTAGTGAGATCAGGTTGAGATCAGGGCTTTGTGCAGGCCATTCAAGTTTCTCTATTTCTTGATGGCCCTTGCACTGTGAACTGGCTAAAATGTTCCCCAAAGTTGAAGTTAACAATTCCTTTCACTTGAATCAAGGAGCCCTGCCCAATAACCTCACACAATACTTAACTAGAGGGAGGGTAGGATGGCGGACTTGGTTACTTGTCATTCAAATTGATGATAGTGTTTGGTCTAAATCCCATAATAATTAATAATGTATTTAGTATGAATAGAGAAAGAGAAATGGGATTAAGGATAGGCAAACACTAAATATGGTTGGCTGGAAAATAGGTTCAAACACATTTTATTCACATTACAAGAACTCGTTCTTGTAATGTGAATAAAATGTGTTTGAACCTATTTTCCAGCCAACCATATTTAGTGTTTGCCTATCCTTAATCCCATTTCTCTTTCTCTATTCATACTACTCACACAATACTTAACGCAAACCAGTTACCAAGGAGGGGTGTCATAATACGTTTAGCAATATAGTGTATATACCCACAGCAAAATAAAATTACCGTATTTTTCGGACTATAAGACAAACCCAGTTTTTAGAGCAGAAAACCAGAAAAGATTTAATAAGTTTTCATATCAATTGGGTTAATGCAATGAATTCAATTAATGCAATATTCAATTCAGCCAGTAGGTGTCACTAGCAGCAGTACACTCTCAGCACAATGTCATTCTCCACACTGATAGGGAGGAGGGGGGCCAACAGCTGCAGAGCCTCCTACTCTCCTCTGCTCTGCTCTCCGGCTGGCTGTTACTGTGTCGGTGGGAGCCACAGAGTGATTGCAGTTTCCATGGAGGAAGAGAGGCATAGATGGCAGTTCATCTATGCCTCTCTTCATTGCTTATGCCAACAGGGCTCTGAGCTCTGCTGGCATAGGCAATTTTACAGTAAAGATGGGAGAGCTGGACACCGGCTGGCATCTCTTGACTGACAGCTCCTTCAGCTCCCCGGCTAATCTCCATGCTGGGAGAGCTGGCAGGAAGCGCATTTGGACCATAAGATGCAGGCACTTTTTACCCCCAGTTTTGGGAGTGAAAAAGTGCAACTTATGGTCTGAAAAATACGGTACCTTTAGAAATTGAATTAGAAAAGTATGGTTCAACATTTCACCAGAGGTTTTCTTTATATTTGATATATGTTTCTGTGTTGGGAGGGATCCCACGTTGCAATAATCCAATTGTTTTTACAAGCACCGGACACAGGTTTCTCTCTCCTGCCAGTTTGGTTTTGGAGCTTCTTATCTTGGGCTTAGCTGTATAGGCAAATGAAAAAAAAGAAATACCATCACTTAATGCAGGAAGCAAAACACAGAGCTAAGTGTGGAGATTTGCATGTCAATAGCCAGAGCATCTGTCTGTGGTTAAATCATTTTGCCTGAGATTAGCTTGTAATTGTGTGGCTGGCATAAGTGTACAAAGGAATATTTTTATTTATTAACAAGTTACTGCAGCCAAGTGGGCAGAGAGACATGTTTTGGCCATGCTGCTTGCAGGATCGCTGGTGGGGTAAGTACCTTACAGGTTATGGTATAAGATTTTATTTTGGGGGGGTAAATACTTGACCATAACACCTTTCTTACATGTTGGCCCTGTGAAAACAATGTCTATCCCATGGGAGCACTTGATTAACTTTGCGTATTGATAAGTATGAAAGAATGGGCCCTTAATCATCTAAACAAAAATGTTTGTGTGTTATTTCTTTCATTCAAGGAATTGGTATAATATTTTTAGGGGGATATGTCATAACACCTTTTCCTATGTAGAAAGCTGGCCATAGATGGTTAGATTTGCGGACGATTTCCAGCCACAGATCTGTCAGGAAAGTTAAGCTGGCCACTCGGGTAGATTCCCGTGCAATCGTCCGGTGATCAATTACAGTGTGGTGACGTCACCACGGTGTGATTGATCGTGGGTCAACCGTACATTAATCAATGTGCACCACATGGACACATCAATAACCGTACCATGGGGACCCTGTTTCCCGGTCCCGTGTCTCTCCTTTCCCCAGCCGGAGAAGCAGTCAGCCTGCGCGCCCCCTTTCTTCTGGCAGAGCTGGGTCCGTGCTGACCACCCCCCCTTCACACACACACAGCCGTAGCTGATCACAGCCTGTGTGTGCAGCTCAGCTGTCAGCCCGTCCATTACATTGGATGGTGACTCGCATCCCCATTCAATGTAATGGATTTCGACCAAGGTTTTCCAACATATTCCTTGATCCTGCTCGAAGGAACCGTGGATGGCTCAGGTGAAGAAACAGATTAGAGAAACATCGGGCGCCATGACCATGCACGGCACCCGATGTTTCTCTAATCTGTTACTTCATCGAGCCGTGTGTGGCTAGCTTTAGCCGCAAATCTAATGCTTAAAAGCCATGAATTGTCCATAAGTTTTAGAATGATTGCATTACTTTGGATGGAGACCAGCATTCCCATCCAAAGTAAGTGCCGTTACACAATGGTGTGCAACCGATTCTCTGTACGACAAAGTCGATCTGCCTGGAGAATCGTTGAAGGAACTAAACATGGCTATGCTATGGCCATGGCCAGCTTTACTTCTGCTTGACTCATGGGTACACTTAATTAACTTTGGGTACCTGGTATTATACATGAATGGGCCTTGATTTGAGATATGTACCCCCTGAATCAGATACAATAATATATGAAAGATTATTGATAACTATACTCTTTGACCTTTATTGTACACAAGGGTGCATGACAGGAACCAAGAAAGCTGTGTGATGTGTTTCATGCATATGCTCTTAGTCATACATGCTCCATGACTGTGTGACTTTATGAATGACTAAAAGGATCTGCACTAAATGCCTCAGAGGACATTGTTCATTTCTGTCATGCACCTGTGTTTACAACAAAGGTCGGGGAACGAGGAAAGTGAGGGCAGTTTTCATTGTTTCTACACAAAGTAAACTTTATACACGCTTTCATATAGAAACTTTATTTTTCCCTCAGTTTCAGTGAAGCAAAGGCTTTTATATTGTGTACACAGTATGTAAACATTCTAAAAACTATAGCATTATGGTTTATGGTTTGCCACCTGCGTTTCTCTCACTTGAAAATAGGCCGGGAGAAGCCATTAAGGGCTCGTTGCTGATTGCTAAACAGCTCCTATTGTTCCCTCCACCTCAGTAAGCCATCTTTACTAGTACTAACAATAATCTATTTCAGTTTGAAGTTTAATATCTATAATGTCAGAAGGATAATCCAACCCCCCCAGTTAGAAGTAGTGCCGTTCCCATGGTAACACAAGCATTTTGTTAGCGCACCCACGTGTGTGTGGGGAGAGAGACAAGGTGCACTGCAGATCAGGAAAAGTATGACACCTCAGATGTTGCTGTATTTATAATGAGTTGTGAAGCTCGTTTTCATTTTACATCTTGTCGTTTCATTAAACTGGGAAAAACTATTTGGATTTGTGGAAAATGTCTGCGTGTGTGTGACAATCAACCAAATTACGAATGTATTATGTGTTTAGAGGAAAACGTTGGAGAAAGCAAACACCAAAGTGATTTTTCTGTCATTTTATATTTTATAGGATGGAGAGGTTAACGAGCAAAGAAAGAAGATGAAGGTGCAGAAGGGGAGGAATCCTGACCACCATTAGGCTATGTTCCCACTTAGGCGATTAGTCGCCTGCCGCTTGCGATTTTAAATCACCTGTGGAATCGCTGTCAATCGCCTACACAATTTTCAATGGGCTTGTCCCCATTGATAAGATCGCATGTGTTTTTTTTCCCTAATCGCTCCCATAGACATGAATGGACGATCACCTGACAGCGATCCCACAGGCAATTGAAAATCGGGAACGCCAGGGGATTAATCACCTAAGTGGGAACATAGCCTTAAGCCCCCCATACACGTTCCGATTATTCTCCCGACCGATTTTTCGTCCGATCGTGTCACCCGATTTTCACCTAAAATGTTATGGTCGGTCGGTCGACTGGCACGAAAAATCGGAATTCGAATTATCACCGATCCATCAGCCCGACCCTATTTATTAACAGCAGATCGACCAAAAATTTACGGACAGGTCCGAAGCGGTCGGGTACATAATTCCGAATCCGATTAATCTCCCGATCGATTAATCTCCCGACCACATTGGTCGATCGGGCAAAATTCGTATGAAAAATCGGAACGTGTATGGGGGGCTTTAGGCGGGCTAGCCACTAAGGAAGCTCAGATGAGTACCAGGAGATGGTGTTTGGTACTCACCCCATATGTATGTGGTCTTCCTCACTGTCTCCCTCCCTGTCCTCTGCGTCAGCTTCGTGCATGGTAGGTTCTGCTGCAGATGGACCCCCCTGTTCCTGATTCATCTTCCGTTTAGCTGTCTCCATCCACAGGTCACCAGCTGGCTTTGGGTCACTCACAGTACAACACCGTTTGAACCCCCAGATCTCATACCTCAGTAGTACAACCCTGACATTTTCTGGGTTAGTAACTAACCCCTGAGACTACCTGCAGTCCAAATATCACCCTTTCATAGTCATATTCCAGCTGTCACACAGTGCTTTTCTCTTGTCAGATTTTACCCATACATATGCCTACTCTGACTTTCATCCCCCAGATCTCCAACACAAATCCAATCTAATCTTTTTTTTATTGATTATTAATTTACATTGCTAATTTTACATCCCTAATTGCAACCTTTCATAGTTATTCACGTTTCTCTGCAGTTATCAAAGTGACATAAATTGTATACATTTAACAGTGCCTCCAAGTTATTAGTACGCATATGAGCAATAATGAAGGTACGCAGAGCTAGTTTTTGGTTCCCTTTGAGCACCAGACTACCACTTATGTGCACCCCTGTATATGGGTATGGGTAATGCACCTTAACATTCGTCAACCTGTCCGCAAAACACGGGCAAACCTCGGGTCTGCCTCCATAGGTGCATCACCACAGGTATGTCCAAAGTTAAGCCTAGGGCCAATAGTGGCCCATGTTCAAGTTTCCACCAGAACACAGCCTCAGTCATAACACACTGGGGTTGCACAATTACACTCCCAGAAAACAAGTGTGTTTTTTTTGGGGCTTTATATACACGGCTTAAGAAAGGTTCAAGTGTAAGTAAGCAAGAGGATTTCCATCTTCTTTAAGAACTACAACTGGAATGTAAGTGTGACGTCTGCAGCACAGACTTTGGCTTGTCTACCCACCAACAGTCTATAGTTCACAGAGATCTGCCTGCTGCCATGTGTTGGCTGCTTGAACACACAGATTATCCCTACTATCACCATACAGCATTAAGTCGCAGCATCACTAGGGGCAGCCATTACCAGTGGTATGGCAGTGAATGGCAAATGAAGTGATCTGCCCTATTTGCACTTCATGTTAATACTTTAAGAAACGTCAGGATGAAAGGTCGCCCCTCTACAAACTGTCACCAAACCTGGCCCTCTTTGCCAAAGTTTGGACACCCCTGGTCTATTACAACTCATTCCATATGCTGACATATGCTGGTTTCTCATCCATTCTCATTCCAAATGTATTCCTACTAGGGAGGTTCACCTTGTATATTTGTACTGCTGACAACTTTCCCTGGACTGTAAATAAAAAAATATCATAAGTTCTGAATTTAAAGTAAAACATTTAAATGAAATAAATTTCAAGCCAATAGTGGTGGCAGGTTTTAGTGCGGATCAGCATGATTTATGTACCACAGCTCAGTTATTCAACCCCAGCATGATTACATAAGCTGATTTTGTTTAATTGTTTTTGATAAAACAGCTCAATGTATTGCACATGGTAAAAACTGGTACTGGTACTGGTCATTTCAGGTAGCTGGTAGTATATAATAATAAAACAACAATAATTAGAAGTGATGGTATTGCCGGATGTGTGAAATATAGGGCACCATTGGGCAACTTTAAGAGTGCAATTGGAGGGCAAGGAATTACGGAATGAATAATGTGCTCACTTAAGTACTTCAGTCTAAGGCTGGGACTACACTAAGCAGCCCCAGAAACCGCAAATGGCATTATGGACATGTCAGCTAACATGTCCATAGTGGACGCCCGCAGTTTGCCTGCTGTTTCAGAGAGTTTAGGGCGTGGTATTTATATCTGCAAAACTGCATCCTATACTTTCCATTTTTTACCAGAGGGTGCTGTACGTGCTTCCAGTGCATCCACATATGCCGCGCCTCCCCTTACGCAGTCATGACGTGCCAGTATAGACTGCCATGTCATTACCCGTAGGAGACTGCACTTTGTGGTTTTTTCCCATGGTTGACATGTAGTGTAGACTCAGACTAAAGGCCCCCATACACCTGATGAGCCGGGCCGATTGATGAGCGACGGAGTGCAGCATGATTACATCATCACGCTGCACTCCGTCGCTCAGAGTATCGGTGGGCACCCTTTGTGTGCCAGCCTTACTTTTGATGGGGACGGTGGTCCCTATTAAAAGTAATCGCATCTGCCACAGAATTACGGGCAGGACATGTCCGTTCGCTGGCCGACCGGGCTTTGGGGCTAAAGGGATCAAGAATATTAGAACTAAGATTTAAGGTCCCCACACATGTAACGTAAGCAGAGACGGACAGATGAGCTGTTGAGAGCAACGTGATGAGGTCATGAGGCCGACTGAGCTTTGGTATGACAGGGATCTGTCGGCCCATGTGGACACCCACGATCCGTGGCTGATCTGTGGTCGATTTTGCTGAAGGCTGCAAGCAAGCACGCACATTGGTCAGCAGTGGCTAGCTATGTGTGTGGCTAATGATGACCACTCATTGGAAATTCCTATTGGTGGAACAGCTATGGACTGCCAAATTGTCTGTTCAGACCTGCTGGTCAGATACCTATGAACTTGTTCAATGGTTGTGTTCATTGGGTTTTTCTGCAATGACATAGTGGAGTCCAGCATTTAACACAAAGGGAATAGGCGGACAGTGGACACAAGCCCTTTGGCCTTAGACTAGCTGCCTGAAAACTGCAACTGCATTATGTTGCATGCCCATCAAGATAACATAGGGATGGTTGTCATTATCTGACAATGGCCTCCTATGCACCCTGCACACATAGTTGGGGTGGTGAATTTAGGGCAGTCTCCCTGAAACCGATTGTGTGGCTTACATGAGACTCTATCATCCCTTTCCTTTAACACATCCATCAATTGTTTTTAACAGGACACACATATAGCAACAATTGAATTGGCAAGTGTTTACCCTTTACTTGTTTGTTTTGGCTGAATTGTGGGTGCAAAACCTTTATGCTAGGGCTCCACTATGCGCCTGAATGTGCTGACAGCGCTTCCATCAAGCCCACCTTTTTTCTCTTTGTTAGGGCCACGTTACATAGCACAGCCGATAATGCAGCCCCTTTAAATAAATGGGCTTACGTGCGTTGGCTGACATTATCGTGATGGAGGCTCAGACCGACAGCCCTGTCATAGCCCCATTGCTGTCAATGGCCGCCTTGTACGTCACAGGGATTTTAGCATTACAGTAGCTACAAACTACAGTGGACCTTTAAGTTCTAACCACCTTGACTCAAGACCAACTTGAGTTACAATCACAATTTTGATTTTATATAAACATGGACCATCTCAACAATTTGAAAGTAGACATTTACATTCAGTCTTACAATAACCAACTTCCATCTTATTCTTTCTTCCTGAAAGCAAAAGCTGTCAATTGAATGATTACACATTTTTGTTTCTGGTAGGCTAGGCAGATTTTTTTAAATATGAAAATGTTGTATTGCCTTATTTCAATAAAGTTTTTTTCCTGCTTGTTAAAAAAAAAATGTTTAGTAGGTACATAGCGCATTATGGATATTTTCATGATTTCTTGTGGTAAAATAGACTTAACTTACGACCAACTTGACTTTCAACCAACCGTTTGAAACAAATTAAAGCAGGGTACACACATGAATTAAAGCAGGGTACATACTTTGAGCGCCGTGCGCGTTCACGGCCATCTATCTGGCCCATATCATATGCGGCCATCCCTGTTTTGGGACCAATCAATCCTGCTTGAAAACTGGGATATCGGACATGACCGTTAATCACGACTGATGTCGTCTCCATGCAAAGCATCGACTGAGCTGGAGAGATAGCAGAGCTGTCTCTCCAGCTCCGCCGATTACTGACAGCAGCATGATGACATCATCACGCTTCTGCAAGGAACATTGGACGGCTCCAATATCAAGCCCTCTGTACCCTGCTTAAGTTTTTGATTCAAGGGTCCACTGTATATCAATCTATCTTTTCGTATTCTGTACAAAAGTAAGGAAGAAAGGTGACAGTTCTTAACTACAACAAGGGCAATGCCAACCAACATACACTATCTTAGTGCACAGAACTGGAAGAAATTCAAGCTAATGTACAAATGTCTTTTGTATTTAGACAATAGTTTCTTATCCTAAAGTTTAGCTTTAACCAATTAATCTGTAAGTGGTTAACGAATCAGTGATCCCTGTGCTTGGACACAGAAAAATAACTATATATGTATAAAAAAATGTAATCTTCACTTCCGTGAACCTGTGAATGGATGGTATAACAATAGACAACATTGTTTTCATATTAGTATAATTGCTTCAATTATTGCATTCCGGGAACCGAATCAAAGCTCTTAAAGGCATAAAATTGTCTGCGGCTTCTGTGGATCACTTGGGCTACAGCTGGTACAATTCACTTGTAATATACTTTATGCCGTATTCTAATTACCGGAGCCGTGCAGACATGTAAAGTGTTCTGAGAATATTTCTAAGAGGTTTTACTCTCATACTTAGTTTGCTTATTGCCATCCTGTCTTGTACAGTTTATTTGCATGGTCTGTGGCTCATTTTAATGTTAAATACTGATTTAGTCTTCTCATAGACTTACTCTATGCACTCTATGCCCTCGTCATGTCAATGTAACGTCTGCTGTGGCCTGTAATTGACCAAAGACAACTTAAGATGAAAACCTTTTCCCCATTATTGACCTTTACCCCATTTTAGTAGAAGCAGGACTTTGCTTTCATAGCCCCCAGCAAGGAAAACATAGTAGTGCTGTCACCAAATCCCACTCCAGACCGGATCTCCACTTGCCACTTCATCAGGGGCAAATGGAGGTTAGCGTTTCACACAAGCGGCAATCCGCGAATCACAGTGGGTTGTACACTATTCTGTAACTTTATTGTTTATTTATGCATATGAAACTTTCCATACTATGGCACTTCCTGTATGCCTAAAAAAAGCCTTGATGATGCTGCATGTTACAGCGTTTAGTTCACTGCTAGGTGCAAACTGTTATGTTTTTGTTTTTATTTAATCCGAGCATTGCTCTGTTCCCAAATATTCTGTCTGTCGCCTGTCCTAACCCTCCTTGGACCGGACTAAGCCTCTTGTCTGACTCTTCTGATGCCTGGTTTGGACTCTTACCCAAAAACCCTCTTCTGCCAGCCCCTGACTCTGCTTGGACTTGATGCTCTTGGTCCTTTGCCAATCCCTGTCCCAGATATCATCCATTACGCACTGTGACAGACTGGTCATCTGTCACTGTGAGATTAGACTGTGAATTTGTTTGGTGGTATCCTGGAAAGAGTCCGGGAATGATTATTGGCCAGCACCATTAGGTTGCTAGATGTGTTTTGTTTTAGTTTTGTTTTCTTAAAGGGCTCCCGGTCTCTGGGATAGAAAGGATGGAATTGGGTGGGCCTTTCTATTCCCCCAGGAACACGCAAACAGTTAACACCTGGGTTGCAGGTGATTGGAGCTAGGTGGGACCCTAAATAGCTGCAGAGTCCAGTGTGTGAGAGCTCTGATGGAAGTTGGAGACAGGGCCTCTCATGGTAGTTGGAGACAGGGGGCACACAAAGAGGGTGGGGCCCACCTGTGGTTACCGGGCAGCTGCTACAGGGGGCTCACAGAGTGTGTGAGGCCCAGGCCTGTTTCTGCTGAGAAGCCAGGACGCCAAGGACAATTTATGTTGGACCGGGTAAAGCCAGGAGGCTTGGCATTTCCAGGACATTCTTTTTGTTTGGATATTAACCCCTGTGCGGGTAACTTTGTGTTTAGACTGAGTTTTGGACAATAAACATGGGCAGGAGCCCTTAAAAAGTAAATAACAGTTTGGATTAATGCTGTTTGGAGACGCCGTTTGAGCTGAACCCCCACAGCACGTATGACCAAGTGCTGGGGCTGCGCAACTAGCCGCTCCCAGGCTGAGCGGGGGCTTGTCTACAGTTGAAGAATGCAGTGGAGATAGGGGTACTGACACTGGGCTGCTATAATATAACAATCTTTTTTTAGATTAATTTTACTCTTATGATAGAGAGTTATATAAATGTTTACTGATCCATAGTTCCTTTCCCTGCAGTTGAGGAGACCTAAGCCTGGAGGAGATTCACAAACATTAAAGTTTGGTGTTATTATACCAAGCATTTACACTTAGGAAACAAAACTGAACAGGTCTGTTGACAAATACATGTTAACCCTAAAATACAGGTGACACCAGAGCAACGGTGACACCGGTGATTCACGGTGTGGACCCACTGGACCAACTTGCACAGTTGGCAGGGGTGCAATCTGGACGCAGGTAATCCCCAGGTTGCTGTTCGCAGAAAGCACCTGTGCAAGATAGCAGCTGAAGGGGCAACCAATACGTACATAGTGCAAAGCACTAGGAGTAAGAGAAGTCCGATGAAAAAGCTAAGAGTCAGAAGCCAGAAAGTCAGGAGAGGTACCGAGATTAAGTGCAGAGGATCAAGGAATAAAAGCAGTTCGAGGAACAAGCAGTGGGTCAGGAACTGCGATGTCAGGTAGGTAAGTGAGGCTGGTAGCAAACACATATAAAACCCATAGATCAGGCGACTTTCTGTCACCTGAGGCTCCCTTATAAAGGGCAGGAGGGAGGAGCAGCTGATAGGTATGCAGAACCATAGCATCCAGCAGAGGGAGCTCTAGGGCTGGAAACTTAACCCCTGGTGTCAAGGACGGTTCTTGGAGCTGGAAGCAGCTACAGCAGACACAGATCCTCTAGTCCTGCTGGGATCTGTGACACGTATATTTATACTGAATCCATTTCATTTGCTGCTTTGTGGTTATTAGGGTGAAAGCACTGAAAGTTTGTAATATTGTATGGTTATAATGATTTAATTTAAATATTATTTTGAATATGCCTAGCTATGTGTTTTGGTTTAGTTTTGTATTTCTATATATTGAACAAATCAGTAAATGCTAATGGCTGAACTTCCTTACCAGCACTTACTATACATTCATTTAGAACCAACTAGACCTGTACTAATGTGTATTGATTTTACAAGATGACCGGCTTTGAGGAAAAGGAAGACACTAATGAACAGAACAGTAGTATGTTAATTGCTTAGTCCTCCTCGACACAGAACTACACCCAGACACACGTTGAATGCCTCAATGTCCTTGAATTCAAGCATGCATTTACAAAAAAAAAAAGATCATTTGTTTTACAGCCCATTACGAGTAGTTATGGAACTCCAAATTGACTTTGGGATCAATTATCTAGACATAATTTCCAATCTTATCCCATCCCATCAGGAAATAATGATCTCCTCTAGAGAGACGCAAACATTAACGCAAACATTGCTGAAGGTGGTTACCCTTCTCAACTCTTTCTAAAACAAAGTAAAAAAGTTGCAGTTTGGCTTTTAGGAAGGTTGGATTTTCCAGGCAGTTCAATTATGATCCCTTCAGTGAGCGTTAGCTGGCTGTGGGGGGCAGGTAGGTATCTTTCGCCTTAGGTGCAAGAGGCTCTTGTACTGCTATAGTATAGAGCAGTGGTGGTCAACTGAGTTGATATGGAGGGCCACAAGTGCGGCCCTTAACATCACTTAACCTCCTGGGTATTACGCTTAAAGTCAGATCCAAGATCAAACTGCGCCCGTGCCAGGATCAGGCACAATCGCCGGCTCTCCGTGAGCCTTGCTTTCCCCCGCACTCACTGCCAGCGTCTTATTGACAGTACAGTGTGTAGTGAGCCAGAGGGAGAGCGGGCAGTCAGTATACTCCGCCGCGATTGGCCAGGAAGTGGGGAGGTTAATGGCCGCACATTTTCAATCTATACTTTTTTTTATTATTCTCATTTATTTATATAGCGCCAACATATTACGCGCAGTACAATACATTAGAGTGGAGATATCTAGTGAAGATAACACACAGGTACAGGTTACAACACAGGAGGTGTTGAGGACCCTGCCTGATCCGGCTTACAATCTGATCTGACGCATAAGCATTTCGTTATGGAAAAAATGACAGCTAGAAGACATTATTTTTAATTTCATCAAAGGTTATGTGCCTCAAAGATGTCATCAAAGCCTTTGAAATCTATGGGGCACATAATCTTTGATTCAAAAGTTATATGCCCCTATTCTGTTCCTCTCTTCCTCTTCCCACTGTAAGAAGATCCCGGGAGAAGATGCGTCAGTGGGGGATCAGTGGACAGGTGATTTCCTGTGCCCTATGCATTAACAGTTAAGCTAGCCATACACGGCACGGATTCCCTGGCTGATCGATTCAGCACCCGATGGATTCCGGCGATTCCGCCGGCATCCACAGGTGAGAACGATTAGCCAATTAGGGAATCCGATCGTGGCAGCCCACCTTGTACGGCCAGATCCGGGAGGGATCCGTGTCCGATGGCTCGCCTCCCGGACCGCAACGCCCCCTGATCAGAGCAGAATCGGACCGAAAAGACTAACAGGTTGGTTCTTCCTCGGATCCGATTCTGTGCCCCTGATCCATCGGATGCGATCGGACGGGCAAGGTGGGCTGCAGGGGATTCCGGCACGATGGATCCGCGTGCACGCGCCCGGAATCCATCGCGCCAGAATCCGGCACGAATCCGTGCCGTGTATGGCAGCCTTTAGGTTTCGGGGCTGCTGATGAATGGCCAGAGGGTCGCAGGTTGTGCACCTGGGGTATAGACATTAACTTTTATTGTGTGACATTTGCTAGTTTGTAAGAGTGCTTATCGTCAGATTCTCTTATTACTAGGGATGGCAAAATTCCCCTGAACACAAAATGATCAATTTACCCAGCTGAATGGTGGGAGGGGTCAACCTTATACAGTTCTAAATATATTGTTCATCAAATTGTGTTTCCCCAAGAGCACTCTTGCACAATAACTATTACTAGAAGAACTTGAACTCCCCATACATCAGTAGTAATCTTTAGGGTTCAACTGGAGAGAAGTCCAGGTACAAAGCCCCTGTCTGCAATAGAATGTTCCAGTTGACTATCCAAAGCCTTTTTTT
>CM070043.1:4276271-4289153 GCA_036250615.1 Ptychadena robeensis
CTTAGGCGATTAATCACCTGAGCTGGTGTTTTTCAATCACCTGCAGAATCGGCTGCCAATCGCCTAAACTACTTTAATGGGCTTGTCCCCATTGATAGGATCGAAAATCACCACCTCAGGCTTTTAACTGCCAAGTGGGAACATAGCCTTAGCTAGCCATACGCGTTGCGATTCCCCCTGCAATTACTGGTCATTCAATTGTAACATACGATCGCAAAATCGACGTACAGTGATTGCAGTCCACACCACTTTGGAGAATCAATTTCTCCATGATACTTTGGATGGGTACAGAGGGTAACGGCGATCGAACGGAAAACACCAACATGTCGGATCACTGTTCGATCAATTTCTTGAGAGATCATGGTCGATCGCTCAAGGTTGGCAGCCATCTATCTATTCCTGAATGATCAATCGTGGCGAACACGCACTGTAGTCAACTGTTTAGTGATCCAATGAAAAATCGACCCATGTATGGCCGGCTGTACTGGGGCCACTATGGGAGCAATACGGTGAACATAATCATGAAGGAGAAGGGTGCATAAAGAAAGGACCAACAATTAGAGATGGTCGAAAAATATTAAAGAACATGATTTCGGCATTTTTGTCAAATGTGGACTTTTCACTGTGAAATTATATTATATAACATTACATAAAAAAATGAAATATAAAACATATATCATTCCCATTAATTAAATAAAATAAAGACAATACTTACAATGTCCACCACTGCAATCCATTCTGTGCTGATGTCCCTGGAAGCCCGCGCAGGATGGAGTACAGGGCCAGGGCCGAGCGGGGCCAGGTACAATATACCCTCAAGTACCCTGTTGGGCATACGCAGTAGCGTTGTGACAACTGTGCAGGCAGGTCTGTTGAAGAGCAGAATTTTATTAAAATATTTTAAAAGTTTCATTTTTAGGCCTTTCATTTAAACCTTTAAGAGGGTTAGGGCTGGTCCCCACTTGAACGATCACCCGCAGCGCGATTTAAAACGCGACGCAACAATCGCAGATGATCGCTGCCATGTATTTGATGGGGCTCATCCTCACATCTGCGATCATCTTACATCTCACAGCGTTTTTGATCGCTGGTCACATCCGATCGCTCCTAATCACGGCCATAGACATGTCGGTTAAAAATCCCGTCTCATTTTCACGGCTCCCATTCACTCCTTATGGGCGTGAACAGGCGGGTGGGGCAAGACGTCTTGCTTTGATGCCCCAAGGTTTGATGCCCCTATTCTGAGGTTATGTAAAAGGCTATATACCCCTATTCTCAGGTTATGTACCCCTATTCTGAGGTTATGTAAAAGGTTATGTACCGTACATAACCTTAACAACCTCAGAAAATGGGAATAACCCTTTTAATAAACATCAGGGGATAAGGGGTACGTAACCTTTTACATAACCTCAGAATAGGGGTACATAACTTACATAACTCAGCATAGGGGTACATACTTTTACATAACCCAGAATAGGGGGTACATAATCTTTTACATACCGCAGAATAGGGGTACATAACCTCAGAATAGGGGCACATAACCCGTTTAATAAAACCTCAGAATAGGGGTACATAACCTTTTACAGAACCTCAGAATAGGGGTAACATAACAAGACCGGGGGTCTAAAAACCTCAGAATAGGCGTACAAACCTCAGAATAGGGGTAACATACTTTTACATTAACCTCAGAATAGGGGTACATAACCTCAGAATAGGGGGACATAACCTTACATAACTCAGAATAGGGGTACATAACTTGTACATTAACTCCGAATAGGGGTTACATAAAACCTTTTACATAACCTCAGCATAGGGTACATAACGTTTAAATAACTCGAATAGGGGTACATAAACCTTTACATAAACCTCAGAATAGGGGTAATAACCGTTCATAACCTCAGAATAGGGGGAACATAACCTGTAGAAAGGGTTATAGCCTTTACATAACCTCAGAATAGGCATCAAACCTTGGGGCATCAAGCAGACGTCTTGCCCCACCGCCTGTTCACGCCCAAAGGAGTGAATGGAGACTGGAAAATGAGAAGGGATTAAACCGACATGTCTAATGGCCGTGATTAGGAGCGATCGGAGTGACCAGCGATCAAAAACGCGGTGAGATGTAAGATGATCGGCAGATGTGAGGATGAGCCCAATCAAATAACAGGCATCGATCATCTGCGATTGTGGCGTCGGTTTTAAATCGCGCTGCGGGTGTGATCGTTCAAGTGGGACCAGCCCTTAACCTCTTAAAGTTTAATATGAAGGCCTAAAAAGGAAACTTTAAAATATTTAATAACATTCGGCTCTTTCAGAACAGACCGGACTGCAACATGTCACAACGCTACTGTGTATGCCCAAACAGGGTACTGAGGGTATATTGTACCTGGCCCCCGCTCAGCCCCTGGCCCTTGTACTCCATCCTGGCGGGCTTGCCAGGGACATCAGCACAGATATGGATTGCAGGGTGGACATTGTAAGTATTGTCTTTATTATTTACTAAAGGGAATGATATATGTTGTATATTCATTTTTATGTACGGTTATATAATATAATTTACTAGTGAAAAGTCAACATTGACAAAAATGCCGAAATCAGTTCTTAAAATTTTTCGACCATCTCTAAGTTGTTGGTCCTGTCTTTATGCACCCTGCTACTTCCTGATTAGTTCACCGTATTGCTCCCATAGTGGCCCCAGTACAGCGGCCATACAGGGGTCGATTTTTCATGGATCAACTAAACAGGACACAGTGCGTGTCGCCTACGATTGATCATTAAGATAGATAGATGGCTGCCAACCTGAGCGCTCGACATGATCTCTCAAGACATTGAGCGAACAGGATCCGACATGTGGTGTTTTGCGTTCAGATCGCGTTACCCTCTGTACCCATCCAAGTATATGGAGAAATTGATTCTCCAAAGTGTGTGGACTGCAATCACGTACGTCGATTTTGCGATCGTATGTTACATTGAAGGACCAGTAATTGCAGGGGGAATCGCAACGGTATGGCTAGCTAAGGCTAGTTTCCCAATGGCAGTTAAAGGACTGAGGTGGTGATTTGCGATCCTATCAATGGGGACAAGCCCATTAAGTAGTTTAGGAGATTGGAAGCCATTCTGCAGGTGATGAAAAACACCAGCTCAGGTGATTATCGCCTAAGTAAGAAACATAGCCTTAAGTCTAGCCAGACACGTGTCGATTCCTGACGATCGATCGACGCTACAATGATTCCGGTGAAGCACAGCGCCGAGTCGATCGACATACACGTCTGTGCCTACACTCTTAGGCCACAGATTCCGGACGATCGGTTACAGCGATCGATTCACCAAAGTCAACGCCCTTGATGTGTGCCCAATCAATCGAAAACACAAAAGGTTGGTTCTTGGCCGATCCGATTTGGGGGCCATGTCGATCAGGTCGGGGGCGATCAGTCAGGTGGGCTGCACTCGATTCCTCGAGATCGATGTCCCTTTTTTTTTTTTTTCTTTTTTCCTTCTTTTTTTTTTTGTTTCTTTTTTTTTCTTTTTTTTTTCAATCGGCGTGCACAGCCGGTGATCCGCAGGAATCGTGTGGGAATCGACCTGGTATGGCCACCTTTAGTGATCCACGCACTCCACACACTATGATATAAGGAATGTGAAGAAAAATTGCTGGATCGGTTTGGGCTGAGAATGTGTTGGCTCGTTATGTGTTTGTGCATGATTGGTATAGGACTTAATGAGTATAAAAACTACAAACTGACCTTTTTGTGCATTCCTCTATATCAGTGGTGGGCAAAATTTTGACCCAGAGCACAATGGATTTTAACATTTTACAGTTTTTTTAAAAAAAGTACGTTTTTTCGGGACATAAGACGCACCTAGTCTGAGAAGGAAGACCATAAAAAATATTTCAAACTTTTCACATCAATTGGGTCAATGCAATGGAGTAATGAAATGCAATATCCAAATTCAGCCAGTAGTCACTAGCAGTCAGTACACTCAAGCACAACATCATCTTCGACATTCATGACTGGGAGAGGGGGGCCAACAAGATGCAAAGTTCTCCTCTGCTTCCCTCTCCTCGCTGGCTGTGGCCTGTGTGCGTGGAAGCTGCAGTGATTGCAGTTCCGACGGACACGGAGAGAGGGATAGATGGCAGTTCATCTATACTTATTTCATTGACTTAATTAGCAGGGCTCTGGCATGTGGCATAAGCAATTAACAGGTCGATGAGAGATCTGGACACTGGCAGCATCTTTCATCTGACAAGCTTCCCAGGCTAATCTTGTGGGGAGCAGCTGGCGAGAAAGCCATGCGCGGACTTTGCGCGGGGGATTGCGCTGCGGACCAAAGGACCACAGGCACTCCCCCCCCTGATAGGGGTGAAAAAGGCGTCTATATCAGAAAAATACGGCAATTATCATACTGCCAGGGAGGAAAAAAAAAAAAACACTTTATAAAAAAGAAGTAATAAAAAAATGCTTTGGATAGTCAACTGGAACATTCTATGCAGAAGGGGATTGGGGACCGTGGACTTATCTCCAGTTGAACCATAAAGATTACTACTGAGGTAGGGGAGTCAAGTTCTTAGTAATAGTTATTGGTGCAAGAGCGCTCTTGGGGAAACACAATTTGATGAACACATATATTATAGAATGTATTAGTTGACCCCTCCACCATTCAGCTGGGTAAAATTGATCGATTTTGTGGGTTCAGGGGAATGTTGCCATCCCTAGTAATAAAGAGAAGCTGACGATAAGCACTCTTACAAACTAGCAAAGGTCACACAATAAAAGTTAATGTCTATACCCAGGTGCACAAACCTGCGGCCCTCTGGCCAGCATCAGCAGCCCCGAAATACTAAAGGATGCCATACACTGCCACGGATCGTGCCGGATTTCTGGCGCGATGGATTACGGGCGGTGCACGCGGGATCACACGGCCGGAATCCCCTGGCAGCCCACCTTGCCCGTCCGATCGCATCCGATGGATCGGGCACAGAACGGGACTCCGAGGAAGAACCAACCTGTTGGTCTTTTCGGTCCCGTTAGCTCTGATCAGGGGCGTTGCGGTCCGGGAGGCGAAGCCATCGGACTACGGAATCGCCTCCCGATCTGGCCGTACAAGGTAGGGCTGCACGCATCGGATCCCTAAGGGCTAATAGTCCACCTGTGATGCTGGGGAAATCGCCGGAATCCACGGGGCTGAATCGATCGCCAGGCGATCCGTGCCGTGATGGCTAGCTTAACTGTAATGCATAGGGCACAGGAAATGCACCTGTCCACTGATCCCCCACTGAAGCATCTTCTCACGGGAATCTTCTTACAGTGGGAAGGGAAGAGAGGAACAGAAATAGGGGCATATAACTTTGAATCAAAGATTTGGCCCATAGACTTTTCAAAGCTTTGATGACGCTCTTTGAGGCACATAACCTTTGATGAAATTAAAAATAAGTCTTAGCGTCGAACGTTCCCATAACGAAAATGCTTATTGCGCAGATCAGATTGTAAGCCGGATCAGGCAGGGTCTCAACACCTCCTGGTGTTGAACTCTGTACCTGTGTGTTATCTTAACAGAATCTCCATCTAATGTATGTACTGGCGTAATCTTGTTGCAGCTATATAAATAAAGAGAATAATAAAAAAAAGTATAGATGAAATGTGCGGCCATTGTAACCTCCCCACTTCCTGGCCAATAGGGCGGAGTATACTGGAATGCCCGCTCTCCCTCTTGCTCACTACACACTGACTGTTCAATCACGAAGCGGCAGTGCAGGTGCGGGGGAAAGAGCAAGGCTACACGGAGAGCCGGCGATGGCCTGATCCTGGACCGGGCGCAGTTTGATCTGGATCTGGACTTTAAAGCGTTAATAACCCAGGAGGTTAAGTGATGTAAGGGCCGCACTTGTGCCCTCCATATCAACTCAGTTACATCCACTGCTCTATTACTATTGCCAGTACAAGAGCCTCTTGCACCTAAGGCGAAAGATACACTGCCCCCCACAGCCAGCTACCGCTCCTGAATGTCATAAGTGAACTGCCTGGAAAATCCACCTTCCTAAAGGCCAAACGCAACTTTTTTATTTGTTTTAGAAAGAGATTGAGAAGGGTAACCACCTTAGCAAGTTGCGTTAATGTTGGTCTCTCTAGAGGAGATCATTATTTCTGATGGGATGGGATAAGATTGGAAATTAGTCTAGATAATTGACAAGCAATTGGAGTTCCTAATACTCGTAAGGGCTGTAAAACAAAATGAATCTTTTTTTTTTTGTAAATAGCATGCTTGAATTCAAGGATTGAGGGCATTCAACGGGTGTCGGGGTAGTCTGTTGTCGAGGAGGGACTAAGCAATAAAATATACTGTTCTGTTCATTAGTGTCTTCTTTTCCTCAAGCGGTCATCTTGTTAAAATCAAGACACATTAGTACAGGTCTAAGTTGGTTCTAAATGAATGTAGAGTAAGTGCTGGTAAGGAAGTTCAGCCATTAGCATTTTACTGATTTGTTACAAATAATAGAGAATACAAAAACTAAAACCAAAACACATAGCTAGGCATAGTCAAAAATACTATTTAAATTCTAAATCAGATAACCATACAATATACAAACTTCATGCTTCCACCCTAATAACCACAAAGCAGCAAAGGAAAATGATCAGTATATATAGTGTAACAGATCCAGCGGACTAGGGATCTTGGGTCGCTGTAGCTGCTTCCAGGCTCCAAGAACCGTCCTAGACACCAGGGTTAAGTTCCAGTCCCTAGAGCTCCCTCTGCTGGATGCTATGGTTCGCATACCTACAGATGCTCCTCCTCCTGCCTTTATAAGGGAGCATCGTGAACAGAAAGCGCTGATCTATGGTTTTAATGTGTTCTACCAGCCTCAATTACCACCTGACATCGAAGTTCCTGACCCACTGCTTGTCCTAGAACTGCTTTTATTCCTTGATCTATGCACTTAATCTCGGAACCTCTCCTACTCTGGCTTCGGAATCTAGCTTTTTCATCGGATTCTCTAATCCTAGTGCTTGGCACTATGTACGTATTGGTTGCCCCTCAGCTGTATCTTGCACAGGTGCTTTCTGCGAACAGCAACCTGGGATTACCTGCGTCCAGATTTGCACCCCTTCCAAATGTGCAAGTTGGTCCAGTGGGTCCCACACCGTGAATTACCGGTGTCACCGTTGCTCTGGTGTACCTGTATTTTAGGGTTGACATGTATTGTCAACACGGACCTGTCAGTTTTGTTTCCTAAGTGTAAATGCTTGGTCGAATAACACCAACTTTATAGGTTTGTGAATCTCCTCCGGCTTAGGTCTCTCAACTGCAGGAAAGGAAAAACTATGATCAGAGAAATGTAATAACTCTCTATCATAAGGTAAAATTAATCAAAAGATTGTTATCTATAGCAGCCCAGTGTCAGTACCCCTATCGCCAATGCATCTTCAATGTAGACAATGGCCCCCGCTCGCCTGGAGCGGCTAGTGCGCAGCCCAGCACTGGTAGAAGTGGTGTGGGGGTCAGCTCAACGGCCGCTCCAAACAGCATAATCCAAAACTGTTATTTACTTTTTAAGGGCTCCTGACCAGTTATTCAAAACTCAGTCTAAACACAAAGTTACCGCTACAGGGAATGATCGCAAAACAAAAAAGAATGTCCTGGAAATGCCAAGCTCTCTGGCTCTTACCGGGTACAACATAAATGTCCTGGCGTCCTGGTTCTCAGCAGAACAGGCCTGGTGCCTCACACACTCGTGAGCCCGCTGTAGCAGTGCCCGGTAACCACAGGGGGGCCCCACCCTCTTGGTGTGCCCCTGGCTCCAACTACCATGAGAGGACCGTCTCCAACTTCACAGAGACTCCACACATGGACTCTGCCAGCATTAGGGTCCCACTAGCTCCATCACCGCAACCCAGGTGTTAAATGTTGCGTGTTCCTGGGGAGAATAGAAAGCCACCCAAATTCCTCCTTTCTATCAGCGGACCGGGAGCTGTAAGAAAACAAAACTAAAACAAAACACAGTCTAACCACGTGTCACCCTATGGGCTTCCACATAATCATCCGGGACCTCTCGGCACCAGTGCTTCACCCCCCCCCACGCGTGACCACCAGCATAGCCCGACCGATTTACAGAGAGCCAAAGTGGGAGAGCGGGCAGAGGACTCGAACCGGGCCGGAAGGAGAGCCGAAGAGGCCGCGCGAGCGAATATGATAACAGAGCACCGCGTACCACGCGCACTTGGAGTGAGACGCCAGGGTGGTGGCCTAAAACCCGCGCAGTGGGCACAGAAACCGGACCAGACACGACACACGACATCGGGCAGTCGGAGTGGGAGAGAGAAAGAAGGAAACGAAAGGGATTGAGAGCAACAAGGTGTTCCCGCATCCAACCCATCATCAGCATATTCCTGACTAGTTGTACACGGGCTATTCCTTCCCGGAGGGTTAGGACAGGCGACCAGACGATATTTGGGAACAGAGCAATGGCTCGGATTAAATAAAAACAAAAAACATAACAGGTTGCACCTAGCATTGAACTAAAAGCTGTAAATTGCAGCATCATCAAAGCTTTTTTAGGCATAAAGGAAGTGCCATAGTATGGAAAGTCATATGCCTAAATAAACAATAAAGTTACCGAATAGTGTACAACCCAATGTGATTCGCGGATTGCGCTTGTGTGAAACGCGACTCTCCATTTGCCCCTGATGAAGGGCTCAAGTGGAGATCCGGTCTGGAGGGGATTTGGTGACAGCAATTACTATGTTGTCCGGGTGGGGGCTATGAGCAAAGTCCTGCTCACTAAAATGGGGTAAAAGGCCATAATGGGGAAAAGGTTTTCATCTTAAGAGTCTTTTGGTCGATTACAGCCACAGCAGGACGTTACATTGACATACGCGGGCATAGAGGATAGAGTAAGTCTATGAGAAGACTAAATCAGTTATTAACATTAAAATGAGCCACAGACCATGAAAGTAAACGGTTACAAGACAGCAATGGCAATAAGCAACCACTAAGTTTGAGAGAAAACCTCTTAGAAATATTCCTCAGAACACTTACATGTCTGCAGACGGACTCCGGTAAAAAAAAAAAAAAAATAAAAAATTATGAATAACGGCTAAAGGATATTACAAGTGAATTGTACCAGCGTAGCCACGTGATCCACAGAAGCGCAGACAATTTATACGCCTTAAGAAGCTTTGATCGGTTCCGGAAGGCAATAATTGAAGCAATAGACTAATAATGAAAACAATGTTGTCTATTGTATACCATCCATTCACAGGTTCACGGCAGTGAAGATACATTTTTATACCATATTAGAGTTATTTTTCTGGTCCACGCACAGGGATCACTGATTCGGTTTACAACTTAGCAGATTAATTGGTTAAAGCTAAAACTTAGGATAGAAATAGTGTCTTAAATACAAAAGACATTGTACATTAGCTGAATTTTTCCAGTTCTGTGCGCACCTAAGATAGTGTATGTTGGTTGGCATTGGCCCTTGTTGTAGTTAAGAAGCTGTTTTTCACTTTCTTTACTGACTTTTGTTACAGAATTACGAAAAGATAGATTGATATCAGGGACCACTTGAATCAAAAACTAAGCAGGGTACAGATGGGCTTGCTATTGGAGCCGTCCAATGTTCCTTGCAGAAGCGTCTGATGTAATCATGATGGCTGTCTGTACATCGGCGGAGCTGGAGGAGAAAGCTCTGCGATCTCTCCAGATCAAGTCGAGCTTGCATGGAGACGACATCAAGTCGTGACTAAACTTGGTCATGTCCGAGTATACCAGTTTTCAAGCGAGGATTGATTGGTCCCAAAACAGCGGATGGCCGAATATGCTATGGGCCAGATAGCATGGCGTGAACGGCACGGACGCTCAAGTCTTTACCGCTGTAATTTCATGTGGGTAACCTGCTGTAATTTGTTTCCAAAACGGTCTGTGAAAGTCAATGTGCGCACAGTGTAAGTCTATTTACCAACAAGACATCATGAAAATATCCATAATGCGTATGTGAGCCGACTAATAACATTTCTTTTTTTTTAACAAGCGAGAAATAAAACTTTATTGAAATAAGGCAAGTACACATTTTCATATAAAAAAAATCTGCCTAGCCTGACCAGAAACAAAAATGTGTATCATCATGACAGCTTTAGCTTCAGAAAAAGGCTAAGATGGAAGTTGGTATGTAAGACTGAGGTAAATGTCTACTTTCAAAATTGTTGAGAGGTCCAGGTTTAATAAAATCAAATGTGATTTTAAAACTCAAGTTGGTCTTGAGTCAAGTGGTTAGAACTTAAAGTCCACTGTAGGTTTGTATGCTACGTAATGCTAAAATCCCGATGACGTAGCAAGGCGAATTTGGACAGCAATGGGGCTATGACAGGGCTGGCGGTCTGAGCCTCAATCACGATAAGTCAGCCATAAACGCTACGTAAGCCCATTTATTAAAGGGGTGCATTATCGGACGGTGCTATGTAACGGTGGCCCTAACAAAGAGAAAAAAGGTAGGCTTGAGGAAGCGCTGTAGCACATTCAGGCCGCATAGGGGCCTAGCATAAAGGTGTTGCACCCACAATTCAGCAAAACAAACAAGTAAAGGGAAAACTTGCCAATTCAATTGGCTAATGTGTGTCATGTTAAAAACAACTGACGGGATGTGTTACGGAAGGGATGATCGAGGTCTCAGGTAAGCACACCAAATTGGTGTCAGGGAGCTGGCCCTAATTCCCCACCCCAACTATGTGTGCAGGTGCATAGGAGGCATATGTCAGATAATGACAACCATCCCTAGTTATCTGATGGGCTGCACACTAGTGCAGTTGCAGTTTTTCAGGCAGCACTAGGTCTAAGGCCAAAGGGCTGTGTCACTGTCCGCCTATTTCCCTTTGTGTTAAATGGTGGACCCCACTATGTTCATTGCAGAAGAACCAATGAACACAGACCATTGAACACGTCATAGGTATCTGACAGCAGGTCTGAACAGACAATTTGGCAGTCCAAGCGTTCCCACAATAGGAATTTCTCAATGAGTGGATCTCTTAGCCCACCACACATAGCGAGCCAATGCTGGACCAATGTGCAGTGCTTGCTGCAGCCGTGTCAGGCAAAATCGACCGACAGAGAGAGCCACGGATCGTGGGTGTCCACAGGGCCGTACAGATCCCTGTCATACCAAAGCCAGTCGGCCATCAGACATCATCACGTCTGCTCTAAACAGCTAATCCGCCGTCAGGCTACGTACTATGTGTGGGGACCTTAAATCTTAGTTCTAATGAGTTCTTGATCCCTTAGCCCCAAAGCCCGGTCGGCCCCACGAACGGACATGTCCCGCCCGTAATTCTGTGGCCGATGGATTACTTTTAATATGGACCACCGTCCCAATCAGAAACGTAAGGATTGGCACAGAGAGGAAAGGGTGCCCCGAATATTGAGCGGACGGAGTGCAGCGTGATGATTTTAATCAGTGCTGCACTCGTCGCTCATCAATCGGCCCGCTCATCAGGTGTTGGGGGGGGGGGGGGGGGGCGGGGGGGGGGGGGGGGGGGGGGGGGGGGGGGGGCCACTTTAGTCGGAGTCTACACTATGTCAAGACAATGGAAAACAAACCCAAAGTGCAGTTCCTACGGGTAAGCCCATGGCAGTCTATTTGCTACTGGCAATCATGACTGCGTAAGGGAGGCGCGGCATATGTGGATGCACCTTGGAAGCAAGTACAGCACCCTCTGGTAAAAAATGAAAGATATAGGATGCAGTTTGCAGATATAAATACCACGCCCTAAACTTTCTGCAACAGCAGGCAAACTGCGTCGGCCACTATGACAGTTAGCGACATGTCCATAATGCCTTTGCGGTTTGAGGCTGCTTGGTAGTCCCAGGCATGAGAATGAAGTACTTAGAGTGAGGACATTATCATTCCGTACATTCCTTGACCCCAATTGCACTCTTAAAGTTGCAATGGTGCCCATATTGTACACATCGGCAATACCATCACTTCTAATATGTTGGTTATTATGATATACTACAGCACCTGAATGCCCAGTACCAGTACCAGGTTTACCCTGGACAATACATATGCTGTTTTATCAAAAACAATTAAACAACATCAGCTTATGTAATCATGCTGGGGTTGAATACACTGAGCTGTGGTACATAAATCATGCTGATCCGCTACTAAAAACTGCCACCACTATGGCTTGAAATTTCTTTCAGTTGGAAATGTTTTCCTGTAAATCAGACTGATGAATTTTTTTATTAAGTCAGGAAAGTTGTCAGCGAGTACTACTATATACAAGGTGACCTCCTAGTGGCCCAAACATTGGAATGAGATTGGAGAGAAAACAGCATATGTCGGCAGAGGAATAGTTTAATAGACCAGAGGGTGTCCAAAATTTGGCCAAAGAGGGCCAGGTTGGTGCAGTTGTAGAGGGGCGCCTTTCATCCTGACGCTTCTTAAAGTATTAACATGAAGTGCAAAAATAGGGAGATCACTTCATTGCCATTCAGCCATACCACTGGTATGGTGCCCCTAGTGATGCTGAGACTTAATGCTGTATGGTGATAGTAGGATAATCTGTGGTTCAAGCGAGCAACACATGGCATGCAGGAGATCTCTGGAACTATAGACTGTTGGTGGGAGACAAAGCAAAGTCTGGCTGACAGAGTCACACTTACATTCCAGTTGTAGTTCTTAAAAGAAGATGGAAATCCTCTTGCTTAATTACACTGAACCCTTCTTAAGCCGTGTATATTAAAGCCCCAAAAAAAACACACACTGGTTTCTGGAGTGTAATGTGAAACCCAGTGTGTTAGACTGGAGGATCTGTTCTGGGGGAAA
Source organism: Ptychadena robeensis (assembly GCA_036250615.1). Lineage (NCBI taxonomy): Eukaryota > Metazoa > Chordata > Amphibia > Anura > Ptychadenidae > Ptychadena > Ptychadena robeensis. The sequence goes on from CM070043.1 coordinate 4,289,086, forward strand.
CTTGAACATGGGCCATAGGGCCTAGGCTAACTTTGACATACATTGTGGTGATGCCACCTATGGAGGCA